>SDEE01000832.1:0-20126 GCA_004126415.1 Candolleomyces aberdarensis
TGGGCTTTGGGTTTTACGTCTTGTTGTCGGTGGTGCTTGGGNCGGGGGGACAGTTGGTGTCGAGGTGTGAAGGGTCGAGGTGTTGTGCTGGCGATATTTCTTGTTATTTTCGCGTGTGATCGGATAAGGTGGTCTGCGGTGTAGGGTCGTGGGACGGGGTGCTGGCACATTTTGGTGTTTTTCTGTTCTTCGTTGAGCTTGTGCTGTGTTGTGTGGGGGAGGGAGGTGGTGGTGGGTTGGGTTTTTGGTTTGGTGTGGGGGGGGTGGTTGGCCATGTGTGTTATGTAGAGGAGTTTTTGGTCTCCTCGGTCATTTCGTGGCCGTTCTCCTATTCCCACAAGTGTGGGAAATTTCCTGAACATGGTGGTTCGGGTCAGAGGAGCGAGGTCCATCGCTTATGACCACTGAATTTTGTTAACTAAAATCGACAGATGCCCCCGGAATGTTCGGGTTGTGAATCAACGATCTGGCATTTTCTACGCTTTCTCCTTAACTGGGCTGCGATGTCCCTTTCCAGCGATTATGCGGTGCCGAGCAGTGGGGCAGCTTCATCTGCTAAAGAACACACTCACGATCGCCCCTATCATGCTTCGAAGGGTCAAAAGCTCAGTTGGCAACGGTACCCCTTCAGCCGTATAAATACCTGCCGGAGGACCCCTGCTAGATACATTTTCACCATTTCAAGGTTTGCGCAATGCGTATGTATTGTTACCTCCTCACATTGAGCTGATCCTCACCAGACTGAGCACAGGTTACAAGTCTCTGGCCTTCGTCGTCCTATCGCTATCCATTTCCGGTCTCGATGCAACAGATTTTACCAACTGTCTCGAACGGGTGCGAAATGGAGAGGCTGGTACAGGCAAGATTGGTGCCACCGACAACCACGGGAACGTCTTAGAAGACGTCGGAAAAGCCACTGGTCTGACCTACGGACTGTGCGTCAGGACGTGCGGTTCAGGGCAGCAGCCATTCCAATGGACGATATTCTCTCAACAATTCAGCTCATGGCTTCTGCCATGGCTTGCGTTGGTTTCACAGCTCCCTTTTGGACCCAAGGACAGACTCGATAACCTCGAGTCTGTGCTTCTTACCATCGGTTCGCCGATGCTGGCAGCCTATTCACTCACCCTTACCGTGCTCAACGGCCGGTGGATCGCTCGACGGTTCTCGAAGCACAATTACCCCAACATTCGGAACGCCGTTCGGGTACTCAGCAGCCTACAACAAGCACCTCTCCGAGTGACCAACGAAGACGCTCTCCTCGCCTCATTAATCGTTCTTCCCCACAACGATGAATGGTGGAGAGAGCTGATCGAATGGCTGGCCTACCCACACACGTGGTCCATTTCCGCCGTCACATCCATCTCATGGGTCGTCACCGCATATATCTTCACCGTCATCGACTCATTCATGGGAGACCTCACGGTGACAATCAACGCCCACGGCCAAGGCAGTGTAGGCTCGCTCTGGCTATGGCTCCTCCCCATTGTCATTGGGTGGCTCCAGCTGTCACCCAAATGCGACGAGGTCAGGGTACGCAGCGCCGTCGAGAGGGCAAACAAGATTGCCTACGTCGCGACGGATACGCATCCGGTCTTGGTCCAGGAGCATACGGAGCAGAGGGCGATCTACCTACCTTTCAGCGAAGGCGATGAAGAAGATGACGTGCTTCGCCGTGATGAGAGAGTGACGGCACCCATTTACAATTACGCTCGGTTCTTGCCATGGCTGCAGGCAGTGGAGAAGGTATCAGAGACCTTCGAGGTCGTGTCAGGTCATTATCGTCGCCACGAATCTGTTGACCCTGATATTACATGGCTGACAACGGCTGATGGAGGCACTGGCCATTGGTCGAAGCCTCATGAACGGAATAGGGTGGGTAGTGCGTCTCAAGTGGCGAGATACTGCCTTGATTCTGCAGGTGGTACTACTACTAGAAGCAGATGGGGACCTGAAATCTTCTCCCGGATTGCTATAGCCTCGGCTTTAGCATTCCTACTGCAATGGGGAACAGTAGGTGCAGCGTTTTCCTCTGTATACCTCACTCCGACCACAGGTGAGTCAATATCCACTCTCGTCCATGTTTCAACGCTAACAAGCTGGGCAATGGCAGGTCTAGGCTGCCGGTCAGCTTCATACCTCTTCTACGGAGCACTCTCCACCATCGTTTGGCTGATGCTTCTCGCTTCAAGTTTCCTAACGCACTACGTTTCGACTTCACAATATCCTCGAAGCAAGCCTCCCAGACGATCTCAAGGAACGCGTAGCCGCTCTTGTCAGCAGATCTTTTCAAGCTCGCATCGGTACTCAGTCCCTCGACAACTCGCCATAGCGCTCCGGCGTCTCGCTAAACTCCTTGCAACATTTAACGCTATCTGGATCGTAGTCACCTGTGTCTTCCAATTCGGAAGCTTCTTTGACCGGTGTTACTGCAACAGCAGCGTTCTTGGTAGAGGGAGATCTGCTTTCAATGTCATTAAACTGATGTCGGAAGATGTGCCCCCAATGAAGAATGCTTGGATTCGAGGGGTTTGTTTGGCGGGTGGGACGGCAGTTTTATTCGTAGGGTTTGTTAATGTGTTTATCGATCCCCCGCTTCCCGGCTCGGAGGAAAGAGGCTAGAGCGCGGTACTTTCTTTACAGCTGTGGGTCGAGATATGGTTTGGAGATTTGGGTTTTATAGATTATAGAGACTATAACTTTGGCGGGCCCAATAGGACAAAAATAAAAAGTCTGAGTTAACTAAAAGTATTGACGCACACAATAAAAGACCCTAATTACATTCGCAGTTCCTGCTGCCCGCTACGGTAGTTAACTATTAGTATATTACATGATCATACTCTATAAGGTTTGCTCGGTGCCTTCCATGCAGCTCAGCCATACAATTCTAAATCCCACAACTTCAGCAAATGTGTCAGTACTTTTACTTGCTACTTTCCGAGTCTACTGTCACTAGCACTTCCAACTCAGCCACGGCATCCATCGAGAGCATGACAACAACACCTCACTTACCCCGCAGCTGTGATCAACAACCTCTTTCGGCAACAACTTGCGCGTAGCCCGTAACTGTTCGTAGACGATAATGTGAGTTTGACTGCCTGGACATCCCTCGAGCAATGCAGGTCGGTACACAGGCTCCAAATGCAAACCAAGGGTGGAGGATAGCGATGGATGGAACCGGTGTTGCTGTAAGATAGTGTCCGATTAGTACTAGTTGCTCTTGTATATTAGGTTAGACAATAATCTTATTGGATCATTATTTGAATATCCACATGTGGGATTGGCGAGAAAAGACTGCAGCTTCCATGGACTTGTGCGACTTCTTGTGAGTACTTACAGCAGCTTTTGCAAGTGACAAAATACTTCTGCCAGTAAATCGACCTAGCTTGTGAAAGTACTCCATACTTTCTACTTTTTGAGACTTTTGGGAACTTATAGACTTGTACAAGATCCTGCAAGTATCTCCACAAGTACTGACAGATTTGCTGATGAAGGCCACGAACGTAATCAATGTGCGTCTGCTCAATAGTCTCCACTTCCCACTTCTCAGTTTCCGGGAAGTGGTGGGTCAATAAACACGTTAACGAACCCCACAAACAAAAACGCAGTCCCTCCCGCCAAACAAACGCCGCCAACCCAAGCATTCTTCATCGGTGCTTTGTTTAAGGTCGTCCAATCTATAATATTGTACGCACCGCTGCCTCGACCGAATACGCTACTGTTGCAGTAGCACCTATCAAAGAAGTTGCCGAATTGGAAGAGGCAAGCGGCGAGGATCCAGATGGCATTAACTGTTGCGAGAAGTTTGGCTAGACGCCGCAGGAAGATGGCGAGGTGCCGGGCGATGGACAAGCGCAAGGGATAGGAGCGTCCTCCTTGGTATTGCCGGAGATTCAGAGGCCTGATTCGAGTGTAGGCTGATGATGGTGAAGACGTAGAAACGTAGTGCACGAGGAAGCTTGAAATGAGGAGGAGCCAGACGATGGTCGAGAGAGCGCCGAACAAGAGGTATGATGCTGAACGGCAGCCCAAACCTGTGGAGATAAGGATGAATGAGCATCGACTGATAGGAGGAAGGTAAAAGGGTACTGCTTACCCGTGGTTGGTGTAAAATATACAACTATGAATGCTGCGCCAACCGTGCCCCATTGAAGCATGAACGCCAAAGCCGAGGCTATCGCAATCCTTGAGAAAACGTTAGGACCCCACCTGCTCTTGAAGGCGGTGTGTCGATAACGGGGATCAAACTGGCAATACCTAGCCACTTGCTCCACACTCCCCACCCGATTCCTGTCATGCGGCTTCGACCAATGACCCCCGATTCTATCGCACATAGTGATCCACCCAATCATAGGATCCACAGACTCATGATGATAATAACGCTCTGACACCACCCCAAACGTTTCGGAAACCTTTTCCACCGCCTGGACCCACGGCAAAAACCGTGCATAATTATAGATAGGCGCCGTAACCCTCTCATCGCGTCTCAATACATCGTGAATCTCATCCTCTTCTCCAAAGGCAAGGTGAATAGCCCTGTGCTCCGTATTGAGGTCTTTGACCGACACAGGGTGCGTATCCGTCGCTGCATACGCGATCTTATTCGCCCTCTCCACCGCACTCCTCACCCTGTCCTCGTCGCATTTCGGTGATATCTGCAACCAACCGATGACGATGGGGAGGAGCCATAGCCAAAGCGAGCCTACACCCTGACCATTGGCGTTAATAGCCTCGGCCAAGTCGCCCGTAAATGAGTCGATGACGGTGAAGATGTACGCAATCACGACCCATGCAATGGATGTGACAGCTGAGATGGACCACGTGTGGGGGTACGCCAGCCATTCGATCAGCTCCCTCCACCACATATCATTCTGGGGAAGGACGATCAATGAGGCGAGCAGAGCCCCCTCGTTCGTAACTCGAAGAGGTGCTTGTTGTAGACTGCTGAGGACACGAATGGCGTTCTGGGTGTTGGGGTAATTGTGCTTCGAGAAACGTCGAGCAATCCATCTCCTATTGAGCACGGTAAGTGCGAGCGAGTACGCTGCCAACATCGGCGAACCGACGGTTAGAACAACGGACTCGAGGTTCTCAAGCCTACCCGTCGGCCCAAAGGGGAGCTGCGAAACCAGCGCAAGCCATGGCAGAAGCCACGAGCTGAATTGTTGAGAGAATTTCAGCAAGCGGAATGGTTCTTGCCCTGAGCCGCACGCTTTGACGCACAGGCCATAGGTGACCCCGGCGGCTTGCGAGACGTCTTCTAGTATGTTTCCGGAGCTGTCGGTTGCGCCTATCTTGCCTGTACCAAAGGTACCGTTCCGAACGCTCTCGAGGCAGACGTCGAAGTTTGTGGCATGGCTGGTAACATGCAGGGATGATAGAATGACGAAGAACAGCAACCTGGACCCTGCTCCGAGTAAGAACCGAACTTGATCAAGGGGACGAAAACACTTACGCATGCTGGGGAAGTTGAGTGCGTAGCAAGAGTCAATGAAGGATTGAACGATGCTTTTAGGACCGAGGAAGTGCTGTGACGTCGTTCCTCGATTCCCAGGGGCAGCAGGATCGGCGTACGTCTTACCCAAAGTTCGATGCAATCTATATGCAGAGGGACAACTTTTATTGACGTTAGCTTCACAGCAGTCCTTCCGATAAAGACCACGCGCCGTTAGTCGCTCAGTCCCTGAGATGTCAAATAGAGAAATGGTATTAAAACATCAAAGGTGTAACGGAGGGAAAAAGGAAAGTACAAGGAGAACATGAACCAGAATATAAGGGAGCTGAAACGCACACAGCATGTCTACAGGACGGCGTCACATCAGACGGGGAGGTCATCAAACTTTTGAGCATACAGGCCCACTCCCAATTGTTCTCCACGGCTTCCCAGAGCTGCTTCAAGACCTGCTCCTGCTCAGCCTGAGGATTCTTGAACTCCGGATGATTCAGAACGATCCATTAAGATGAGCCCAGGGGCAAACTTCGACTGCGAAGGGCCTTCGGACGGCATCATACACGGACAAGACCTTGGGAATGTCACGAACGGTGACAGATGGATTCGAAAGCAACGTAGCGAGGAAATAGATATCCTAAAGCCAATCGAGGCGTCAGATGCCAAGGAAACAAAGGAAGGTTCACGGGCTGTGTGAGCACTTGATGCCTTACCTCAATGCCTTGACCAGCGCCCGATCCTTGATGAGGGACCATGGCATGCGCATATAACACTTCGTTAGTAACCATTTCGAGGAGAACGATTACGGTGACTGGAGGCATCACCGCCATCCGCAGTGTAAGGGTCCAAGGACTAAATGGTATGAATGGCCCATCGATGAACTGATGATCGTTTACCTTGTTCTTTATAAGGAGTGGAGCTATGCCTGGACGGACGATTCCTAAGCATTCACTTGCTGCTTTTCATACTTCGCTCTCTCCACTGCTGATACCCTTTTTGGAGTTTTTGGCGCGGATAGGATCAGATTCGGATAGGAAGGATATTTGGGCGGGAGTGAAGTGTTGTCGGGAGCGAGGGATGACGAGGTATAAGAGTGAGCGCCTGCCTTGGACTGTCGTGTACAGTTTTAGAGCGGCGTCGACGATTTCGGAGACTAAGGATTCGGAAGAGAGTTTCGTGTCGCTGTAAGGAAGAATTCGTGGATTGGCATACTAGGAGACAATTTGTACGACTTGAATCTCACTCAGTAACGTTGGGAGCCGAGAATACCACGTTCTGAGCCTCGTCGAAATACATTCGTTCGATGTGGGGTTTGAGGATCTGTTTCCGGTCTTTGGCGGTACCGTACGCGAGGAATTCGCGTACGACTCTGCTTCCATCTTTGGTGTGGACCATCTCGGCGACAACGTCTTGGCATCTGTACACACATGCACTCGAGATATAGGAACCAGGAAGTGGTAGCGTACATTTCGAAAATCTCTCGACGCAGTTTCTCTTGCTCTGCTTCATCGGGTAGACCGCTGAGTGCGTTCAAGTACTCCCAAAGCACTCGGTGGACGATTGCATGGGTGGTAGCACCCTTGGATGGGTTATTGAATCTGTGAGAATTCAGTCGTTGAACGTTCACCTTCTTGAACACGGAAGCGTACATCGTGGTGAGATTCTCCTTCAATAAAGAAAGAATCCCGTTTCCGCTCGACGTCAACGCCTTCAATAATCCCAGCCAGTCCTTTCTTCGCTTTTTTGCCTTCTCCTCGTTGCTGCCGGTTGTCAGAGTGAAAAGGGTTGCCTCCTTGCCATAGAAGTCGCGCAGGAGGATCAAACGTACGTGCGCATTTGCGTAGAGCTCGAGAGCGTCTGCGAGGAAAGAGGTTGCCTCGTGTAAGAGTAACCGTAGAACTTGGGGTTGGAATTCGAGGAGCATGGATTGACGGTGGGTAGGGCAGAAGCGGATGAGTTTAATTACGAGGAACTGGAAGGATGGTTGGGAGTCATATGAGAATAATATAGCATAGCTCGCCTTGGAATACTTGTTCTGCGCCAACTCCCTGAATTTGCCCTTCAACTCCGAGGCCCGATCGTCTGGACGATCCGGCTTGCATCGTGTTTGAAGACGATGTCCTTGACCTTCCCTCTGATAACAGACATGAGGTCCTTGACGTGCTTCTGGCGTTCAGCCGCGGGTATGTTTCTCACGCGAGTGGGAGACCAAACTCGTTCGGCTTCTACTAGCAAATCTGAGTTTGGTTTAGCTGCTTTTCGTTGCTCATACAAGGCTTTCTGAGCGTTATGCGACTCCTTTGCAACTATATGAATGCATTTCAATATATTTAAGATGAGAAGAGTGAACAGAGGACGTACCATTAGGATTTTCGACCTGACCAGTTGATGGTGCAGACTCTATGTGTCTGTCGATTTTGCAGTACCATTCCTTTCTAGGTGCGGTTTTTTGGGTTTACTTGTATTCCCTTGTCTTCGAACTTTCGCTTCTGCCCTATTTTTGAGGGGTTAACCATGATCTTAAAAGGTCCGCCTGGGTCTACAGTGGATGAGGAGCGAGGACAAGAACAAGGAGGATAAGGACATGTCTGCACACGGTTCGCGATCAATTTGATGGGTCAAAATATAGAACCCTGTTCACACGGTTGCCATATCCCATTGACGGCTCTGCAGGTTGGGCGAGCGTTCGTTTGACGATGTCGACCCTTTCACCGTATCCACACTAGAAGATATCACTCATGTGAGTATAGAGTATCTGGGAATAAATAATGAATATATACTAACGAGCTCTACAGGCCACCGAAAGGCGGAAACAAGAGGAAAGGGCCCTCAGATGGTGCAGCACGCCCCAAGGACCGGTGGGTTTATTATCGGCATCGTTGTACGAGATATCTGACATATGCTCTCATTCTCTAGCTGAAAAGCTATATCTTCATTACCCCAGGCCATTCAAGAGCCCCTACTACAACAAGAATGTCAACAGACGAGCTAAGAATCTCAAGACCGTTCTTGGGCAGGAACGGGAAAAGGACCGGCTAAAGAGGGAGGCGTTGAGAAAGTCCAAAGCCGAAAAGGCTGCTATGGGCATGATGGACATTGATGGGGACGATGAAGAGGAAGAGCCCAATTGTACGATCTCGCCCATTCGTTATGCACAGGCCAGTCCTAATATTTTGTTTGATTTGTTTAGACTCGTCTATCGAGGCGCCTCCCTCAGTCTGGCCTCCTCGGCACTACTGTGATATCACAGGACTAGAAGTGGGCTTTACTCCCGTTCTCATGCCAAATTTTACTCATGCACGCTTTTCGAGGGCGCCGTATACTGATCCCGCGACTAGTCTACGCTATCATGACAAGAGCGTCTACGAGATCATTCAAGGATTAGTGGGTAGCCAATTATGTCTCCATATCGTGCGTTTACTGACGTATTGCTCCTTTTAGAGTCCGAGCATGGTGAAAGATTACCTTTCAGGTCGGTGGCTATCCTGTATCTGGAGCATTTCCTGTGACCTTACTCTGCATCGATTTCTCCAGCGCAGGGTGTGAATTCCATTGTAAAATAGCATGCATGGACATCTGCCATTTAAGCATTCATCCATCCTAGACGACCTCGCTTCTTTTTGGGTGTTTGAGTACCAGTGGTTCGGCGGTGAAATGAAGTTCCCTTTCTCTGTCCCTTCTGTCTTCACAATCTCACCACGCAGTAATTAAAACGGGTAGGAAACTTAAGTGCGACATGTGTTGGGGACACGTTCTGAACCTTGTCCTTATCCTCAAGCAGTCCCGGCGTCTTCCTCCCCCATCCTCTCCATAATTTGCTTTAACAAAGACACAATGCCAGAAGACGCCTTACCATCTGCCCGGCAACTGCCCATTGAAACATTATCACTCGGGGCCTTTCTTCAAATCATATCAGCAGATTCACCACCCTCAAAACCTCATCCAGATGTACAGGGCTCGTTGGCCATTGTTGCAGCCGCTTCGAAGGCTCCCCCACCGGAGGGCGAGAAAAGTCGGGAACTTGAAGCTACTAACATCGAATTGTAAGTTAGGCTCAGCCAATCAAACAGGATCGGAGGCTCACAAAGTATATGGCAGGGAATCTTGTCTCGAAGGTGCATATCTGATCATGAGAGTTTATACTATCACCCATGACTGACTTCATGCCTAGGTGTCGTTCTTGACATCCAATCCACCTTGAACACCGAGATTGACCGATCGGCCCTCGCCTTGGTGATCTTTGGCATACCTGATGCCAGCGGAGGCCATCGTACCCCTCTGGTGAAGGAGTCGAGATCGAGATGGATAGCCGAGTCCGTCATTTTGCTGTAAGTCATTCTGCTATGGCACCATCACATACGATCTTGAACACTCAATTCACCCTGACAGACCAGAGATGATACCTGACTTGACGATTGTCTTATCGGGCGAGAGCGTTGGTGATGTGGGATTCGTTTGGTTCACTGGAACGGAGCTCATGGAAGCGAAGTCTTCCGACATCACTAGTAAGGAATCCGATAGATTGCCTCATATTCAGACTTGCTAATACCTGCTGACAGACTCGATCGCGGTGAACAGGAGCATCGCTGTCGATGACTTGGATGAATCATGATGCAGTTCGAGTATCGCTATCGTTCGCCGTCTGGCCCCGGGTCGTCAAAGCTGACGTGTTACACCATGGGCTCTCATCCCGTTTCAAGATCGAACCACCAAAGAAGGGACCGGTGGAAGGGCGCAAACTGTACTCCCTGGAGCTCAAGCGTGCCATGATGATGGGAGACACCGCAACCATAGTTCAACTTGCTTCTTCCCTCACCGGCGCGCTCGGGTTCACTCTCACCGTTGGGCTCATTCTGGCGGCCAGCGAATTGGAAGCTGAGCTTGTCGATGGAGGCGACAACTCGAATATTTCTCGTCTGGACGACTTAATCGATTCTCAAATCACGAAGAACCAGGATCTTGCCCAGGATATCATTCTCAGCACGACACTTGCTGCGTTAGCGTCCACTGTTACCACCGGTCCTCGCGCGCCGTCATGCCCTTTCGTTTTGTGTAGGGTTGGGAAAGCATTTGTCACCATCTGGAAGAGGACTCGGCAATTGCAGCACCTTAATCAGGCAGTCGACAATCTCCAGGAAGGGGTGGCCACGCTCCCGAAAGAGCCTCGCGCGTGGATGCTATCTTCGCTGTCGTCCACCCTGATAATTTGCTACAAGCTCCTCAACAATCGCGCCGACCTTTATGGGGCCATATCAATTCTCCAGAAGGAACTGAAGATAAAGGAATCCGCTCTAGACGCCGCGAAGCTTCTGTGTCTGCTGTTCCAACATTTGTTTAAGATTACCACAGACCTCTCTTGGCTCGTCGAGGTGGTAAAGACCGCCCAACTGGCGTTGAAGTCAGGTACAGCCGACCCACGCTCCCTTTTCGATGCGCTGGAAGGGGTCTCAAGTGCTATTTCGAAACTTTCACCTCATCTAAATACCGACAAGTTGAAGCTTCTACAGGGCGCCATCACTTTGCAAACCAGCGCAATTGGCATGCTCCAGCCTTCCGACAAAAACCTCGTCGATAGCCACTTCAATTTAGGAACAATATACGAAACTCAATTCAAGCAATCGCGTCAGCTCCAGGATATTCAGAATGCTATCGTTTCTTTCCAAAAGGCTTTGGAGCATTGCACGCCGGACCGAGCTATATATCCGAGCATCTTCGGTGCCATCGGGGAGGCATTTCGGCTGCAATGGACCGTCACTCACAAGACGTCCGACCTAGAGGAGGCAATCCGTCATGGGGAGAAGGCGCTCGAGCTCGTGTCCAACTCGGACGACAGGAAACGAGCGGCATATACGTCCGCCCTTGGAAAAACTTACGCAGCTCTCCTATCCACCTCCCCTACGATGGAAAGTCCCCATCTAGACCGCGCCATTGGTTTGTTTTCTTCGGCCGCGTTAGCAACAGCTCATACCCCGCATTCTCGGCTTGGTGATGCAGCTATATGGGCTCAACTCGAATTGCATCGCCCCATCCTATCACCCGATTCGCTATTAGAGGCCTTCGCCACGGTCGTCAACCTCGTCACTGTTGTTGCAGGGATGGAATACACCGTTAAGCGTCGCTACGACTACCTATCCAAACGCTCCCACCGGATTTTGACTGCTGCGACTACAGCGATCAACGTCGGTCGATTTAACAAAGCGCTGGAATGGCTTGAGCAAGGACGGGGTCTCGTCTGGACTCAGCTGCACGGCCTTCGCACCCCTTTGGAGGCGTTGCGCAGCCGCAATCCACAGCTGGCTGAGGCATATCAAGATGTGTCGAGAAGGCTGGAATCCGCAAGTGTCCAAGGGATGATGTCACCGCCAGAACGCCTCAATATGTCCCTCGACCAAAGGATGTCGTTGAACGAACAGACCGCAGCGCACATCAAAGCGGCAAGAGAGCATGAAGATTTACTGAAGACTATTCGGTCAACTGTCCCTGGATTCGAGAACTTCCTTCTTCCACGACCATCCGCTGCCTGGTTCGACCACCTCCCAGATTCTGGGCCGGTGGTTGTCGTCAGCGTTCACGACGACCAGTGCAGTGCCCTTGTTCTTATGGCGGGTACCGACGCACCACTTCACATTCCCCTTCCAGACTTCTCACTCGTGCAGGCGGAGGCGCTGCGTGGCCTTATGCAAACTTCCCTCGATGCATGGGGCCTCCGCATGCGTGGATATGAAGTCAACGAATCCGAGTCGTCTGAGGCCCGTGACCGAGCGATCAAACCTACGTCCGCATCGCGCAGGGTCCCTATTACCGCTTCACCCATCGAGACCGCCTTGCGCCAGCTGTGGGTAAATGTCGTCAAACCAATACTCAAGAAATTGGGACTATCAGTGAGTACAGCTTGTGTCCTTTCCTTCGGCCCGATAACTTAGATATGATTGCAGAAATCTGGAGAAGCCCGGCCCAGGATTTGGTGGTGCCCCACAGGCCCGTTGACGTCCTTACCTTTGCATGCAGCGGGTATATATCGTGGATCGGATGCTGAAGCGCTTTCCGACTACGCTGTATCATCCTATATTCCTACAGTCGCTGTCCTCGCTGAGCGTTTGGCTCGCCCTCGAAACATCCCTGCGGACGAATCAGGACTCGTGATGGCCTGTGTGGCGGGTACAGGTCGATCTCACATCCCAGGAACGTTGAAGGAGATCAACTGCGTTAGCGAGCTACTCAAAGACTCCGATATCCGAGTTTCACGGGTGGAAGAGAAGGAGGCGACTATCAAGGCTGTGTTGGAAGGGATTGAGAGATATAGCTGCGTTCACTTTGCCTGCCATGGCATTCAAAATGCGGACGACCCCTTACGCAGTGCGTTTCTGGTTGGTGACGGCAGGCTCGAACTGTCCACAATCATCAAGTCGAACTTGAAGTCGGCGGACCTAGCTTTCTTGTCAGCTTGCCAGACGAGTACGGGCGACCCAAAGCTGAGTGAAGAAGCTGTACATCTTGCAGCAGGGATGCTCGCAGCGGGGTACCGAAGCGTGGTGGGGACGATGTGGCCTATCCAGGACCGTTATGCACCAGAAGTCGCAGACAATTTTTACAAAAATATTTTATCTTACGGTGCAGATGGACGGAAGACAATCGACGGAGCACGCGCGGCTTACGCCCTTGATTACGCTGTAAAGAGGTTGCGAGACAAGATTGGTGTTTCCGAGGCAGCTCTACTGGCTTGGCTTCCGTATGTTCATTTCGGTCTCTGAATCAATTTCAACCTTGTTCTGCGTTATAGGTGCGATAAAGCTTTGAATTAAGATAATGACGAGAAACTGTGGCGCCGAACAGCGGGCAGCTGTGGTGTCTGCTGGATTAAGCTATGCGATGCCCAACCCGATCGCGTCTGGAAGTATTGAAGCTTTGAAGGTCCAGCACCTTGTAAGCCCGGTAATTGAAAACGATCAGTTGCCCACTTCGAGTTGTGTGCATGAATAATTAACGCAAACGTGAGATTCCACAATACATGGGTTACTCAAGAACTACTCGACAGGCATCTTCCTCTCGCTATTATACTTCTTTTAGGCTTCGGCTTCAACAACAACGGCAGCAACAACCACCCCCTCCCCCCCCAAAAAAAAAGAAGACCCTCACCATGGTTTTAAGATACTCCACTCGGGCCGACAGTGGAGGAGCGGGAATGAGAGTTAGGAGGAATATATGGATATTTTCAGGTGACATAGGTGTCAGAGAGGTAATACGAAGACAGGCCTGGTTTGGACTTACGCTCCCTGGGTTTGCGATCAATTTGATGGGTCAAAATATAGGATCTGGTTGTTCTCACAATCGCCAAATCCCGTCTCGGACGGTGTTCGACAAAGTCGACACATTCGCCGTATTCACACCAGAAGAGCACCATTATCTAATGTGAGTCTCAACGTTATCTAGTATGAGCATTGAGGATATCACAACAAACTTTATAGGCCACCGAAAGGCGGGATGGGCTTTCAGATGGTGCAACAATGCCCCAAGGACCCTTGAATTCACCGTCAACGTCGTTAGACCAGATATTCGCATGACTATGATGTATAGTCTCTAACCAAGCAGCTATTCATAAACTTCCAATCCCAAACCGCTCATTAATCCGTACTACAACGGGAACGTGAACAGAGAAGCAAAGAGCCTCAAGACTGTCACTGTAGCAAGGACAGAAAGACAGGCTGGAGAGGGAGGCGTTGAGAAAGTCCAAGGCCGAAAAGGCTGCTATGGGCGTGATGGACGTAGATGGAGACGATGAAGATGAAGAGCCTAATTGTACGATCTTATCCATTCGTTACGCACAAGCCGGTTTCATTCGCTTAGACTCATCTATCGAGGCCCCCCCTTCTGCCTGGCCTCCGCGGCACTACTGCGATAGTACGGGACTAGAAGTGAGCTTCACGCCATCTCCAATCAAGTCCTACTCGTGAGCTTCACGCCATCTCCAATCAAGTCCTACTCACTCACGCGTTTCAAGGCACTGTACACTGACCCTGCACTGACTGGTCTACGCTGCCATGACAAGAGCGTTTACGAGACTGGTATTTTCCCTCCATAGTCCGCGTGGGCTGACGTATCGCTGTCATTACAGTCCAAGCGTGGTGAAAGATTGCCTATCAGGTTAGTAGTTCGATCCGTCACAAAGATTTTCAGACTCTTACTTGCAGCGCTTTGCATTAGCTCGTGGTGTCAATTCGATCGTGAAATAGAATGGATCATGGTTGGGTGTCTGTACGAATACCATTTTAATTTCTCGAATTAACAAGGGTGCCCTCTGACATGACCTTTACGGATATCTCCTTCTATCAATGGCAAGGAGGGAGGTGTGCGCTGCTATTATAGCTGGAAACGCCAGTTTAATTGAGATCATCATAATACCCGGTAGCCAATGCAGATCGACGTAATTGCAGCTGAGGCTGATGGAAACACCATAGCTACGCGAAGCTGCAGAATCACCAGCACACGGAAGCGGCATAGAGAGAGGCCCTCACTCCCTGGTCTTTGACGTTACTTGAAGTTGATCCAATCTCAACCAAACAAAGAGACCATTGTTTTTCGAGTCCGTTAGGCACCTAGGAGGTCCATCGCTTTTTTTTTTTTTTTTTTTTTTTTTTGGTGGAGCTTGTGTGTTTACACGGGTTCAGGGCAGCGACGAAGCTCGCCCCCTTTGCCAGCTAGGTAAAACGGAAATCGGACCATTATATGGTCCCCACCCCGGGGAAATCCGTTACGGACGCCTCGAGAGGCAGTGTGAGGCTCCAGGCTATCCAGGGTGTGTTACCCTGGATGGTCCGATACTCACTAAAACCCCGGTATTCCGATGATATTTGAGGGATTTTTCCAGTTCTTCGGTGTCGTTTACTATGTGTTTCCAGGTATTGTAGCATTGGCTTTCTGGTATGGCTTTCTTTTTGTATTTCCTTTCGTCGGATGCCATTATGTCTAGTGTTAATTTCTGGTTTAGGGCAAATATCAGGCGATTTTCCATTTCGGCCTTCGAGGGGGTCTTATTGAGGTTTCCTTCTTCCTCGATTCTCCACTTGCACCTCTGGGACCATATAACCCATGTGGCTTCGGCGACTATGATGGCTCTTGTTCGGTCCTTCCCTTCATTTTCGGAGGGGGAGTTTTGGTCTTTCTTGTTAGGTAGGCAGCACGATAGGATGTCCCCGACGTTTCGGGGGGGTTGCCATTTGATTTTCTTTTTGTCCAGGAGTTTTTTGACCATTGGCCAGACGTACTTTTGGCCGGACGCTTGGCAGAGTGTGAAAATGTGCTTTTGGTCTTCTATGGTGTTACACTTTGGGCATTGTGCTCGTTCCGCGAGCGAGGGGTTTCGGGCAAAGATCTGGTTGTGGGTAAGAGCATCGTTTGCTAGTCGCCAGAGGAAGGCTAATAGCTTTTTTGTGTTTAGATGTTTGCTTCGGAGTGCGGTCCAGATGGTTTCGTCCGTAGGGTCGCTACCTAGGGATCTTCTCGCCGCGGATCTCGTATCGTCTAAGTTTATTTTTGTTTGTGTTTTTAATTTTGGAGGGTTGTTTTTGCGGTCGTGTTCAAGGGTTGCTTTGTATAGGGAGGCCTGTGTGGCCGATTGTAGTCTCATTCCGGAGACTAAGTTTTGCTCCATTTCGATTAGTTGGGATCTATTGGGTTGGGGTAGGTTGAGGGCAGCGGCGGCGGCGTCTTTTGCCTTCATTCGTCTCGTAAGATCAGTATTTTCGTTATGTTCTCGGAGGACGGTAAGTCCTTTCCTCATTCTGAGATTTGCAAGTAGGGTTCTGGTCAGGTTTCGGTTAGCAAAGGGTCTCCAGTTTTCGTCTTCAAGTTCGGGGAGTCGGGTGGTGAGTGTTTCAATTAGGGTTGTTGAGTTGGTGTGTATGGTGATGTTGTTGTTTAGGTTTTCGCGTCTTACGATCCATAGTGTTCCTTGGAGGAGGGCGTTGATTATTGTGGCGTCTGTGTCTTTCGGGAGTCTTTCGGAGTGGGTCTGGTTATCTGGGGTAAGTACTCCGTAGCCCCCTTTGGCTCCGATGTTCGTGGTGTCTGATGTGGTAGCTTCGAGGTAGTATTCCATCTGCGGGGGGTTCTCTTCGGCGGGGTGAAGGATTTTTATTTGTTGTTCCGTCCATCTATTGGGGTTTGTTGTGAAGAGTCTGAAACCATTTTCTTTTTTGTGGTATTGGGATAGGTCGTTGACAAAGACGTGGTCGAATTTGTCCTTTCTTAGGTTTTCTATCGCCTTCTTAGTGGTGCGTTCTAACTCATTTAGGTCTATTGTGGGTGCTAACGGGTTCCATTTTGGTTTGAGGGATTTCAGGGTTCTTTTTGCGATTTCGTGGCATTTGGCAGGGTCTGGGCATTCGTGCGCCCTCAGTTGTTCACACATTGCGCAGTGGCATGTCGTGTCCTCGGTGTCTTGGTTGGGAAGTCTCTCTGTTTCGTGGGGGAAGTTTTCTACGAAATCTTGGAGTTGGCCGGTTCTGTATATGTGGTGGATTTCTTGGAGACAGCGGGTGTTTGCTCCTTGGTTTGGGGTTTCTCTCGTGGTTTCTCTGCCTCGGTGATACCATATTGGTAAGTCTCTCTTGATTTGCTTGGTTACGACGAGTGGGCTGAAGGTTAGGCCGTATTCCCTTGCAGCGCTTATCATTTTCTGTAGGGATAGGGGGAGGGAGCTGCGGTTGCTCTGTTTACGTGGGGACCAGGTTTGTAGAAACATGTTAACAGCAATTTCTTTATTTTCAATTCGTTGGGATGTAGGAATATCGTGATATATCAATTCGTCGGCGACGTAGGCCCAGGTTGGTCGGTTGGGGGGGTCCATTAGATATGTTTTTAGTCTCATTAGGGCGATAGCTTTGTTTCGGATTTCTATATCGAGCGTCTTTTTACCTCCTTGATTATATGGTAGGGACATTCGGTCTTTGTTTACTCCAGGGATGCGGCCATTCCATACGATTTGGTTTATTATCTGGTTTATCTTTTTTGTGACCTGTTTGGGCATTCCTTGGACCATTGTTCGGTATTGGGTTCTGCCTCCTGGTTCTAGCTTGGTGAGGTAACTGCGGCCTTCTAGCGAGGGGTTTGATTTAAGCCAGAAGTCTACCTTGTTTTCGAGTGTTTCAATTGTGGGTGTCCATACGTGTGCGTTGTCCACTTTGTTTCCGACGAAGGCTCCTAGGGCTCTAATTGGTTCTCTGTCTTTGGCTATATGAATTCTGTCTGGGATACGTTCATTTTGGCTATTTGGGATGGTGCGATCTCTGACGATGTTCGCTCTGTAGTCGGGGTGGCCGACGGGGATGATTTCAGTTTTGTCCACGTTGAACTTAGCTCCAGAGGCGGAGCACCATTTTTTGAGGATGCTTTCTAGTTCATTGAGACTATCATTTTTGGATAGGTAGACGGTTGTGTCGTCTGCAAAGAGGGTTGTGATGATGCGGTCGATTTCCTTGTTCACCTTAAAGCCTTCTAGGTTGGAATTCCGAAGCATGCTTGCGAGGGATTCGATTGCGAGGTTGAAGAGTAGGCAGGAGAGGGGGTCGCCCTGGCGGACCCCCCTAGTTATCTTGAAAGCTTCGCTTTTCACTCCGTTTATGATAACAGTGGTGAATGCGTTTTTGTATAGTCCCATTATCGTGTTTCGGAAGCTGTCTGGAATTTCGAAGGCTTGTAGGGATCGGTTTAGGAATTCGTGCGTAATTTTATCGTATGCTTTTTCTTGGTCGAGGAAAACGAGTAGGCCATTTTCGTCTTCGGCTTCGCACCAGCGTATCATGAGTTTGATGAGTTCCGTGTGGTCGTCGATTCGCCTTCCTTTGAGGAAACCGGCCTGGTCTGGGTGGATGATTTTGAGAGCAGTTGGTGCTAGTTTAATGGTGAGGGCTTTAGTGAAGGTTTTGTAGTCGGCGTTAAGGACTGTGATGGGTCGGTAGTTTGCGATATCTGTTTTATCTTTTTTCTTATATATGGGGCACATCCATCCTTCAGCGAAGTTGCTGTCTGGGTTTATACCGTGCTTTTCAATGTCGTTGTAGACCAGTAGGAGGAGGCGGACTAGGTCTGGGGGGAGGTCTTCTGGTTTAGTACCTGCTGCGACTGCTTTTTGGTATTCAGATGCGAGATTTTTCCATAGCTCGGTGGGGATGCCATCTAGTCCGGAGGCTTTCCCGTTGGGCATTGATATTAGGGCTTCATATACTTCTTCGTATTCTAGGGGTTTGGATAAATTCTGTTTGTCTTTTGCGTCGGTTTTCCGATTTATGTTAGCTAGGACTTCAGTTATGACTTGTTCGTTTTCCTCTAGGTTGGGGAGGTCTTTCGATTGGATATTTTCGTGGTATGTGGCAGCTATCCTGGTCATTTCTCTTGTTGTGGTGGCCAAGGGGCCTTCGGGGTTTTGAGGGTCTTTGAGCCCCCACAAGGTGTCTCTCGGTTTCTTTTCCTTATTTGCTTGTATCCAGACTTTGCCAATAGTTTCATTTTCGAGGAAGTATTTTGTGTGGATCGAGAGACGGAGCTGGTTGTGTCTCTGGGTTTCGGTTGTTTTGATTTCTTCTTCAAGTTTCGCTGCTTCTATTGATTTGGTTAGGTCGTCGGTGGTTGTTTCGTTTAGGGTGTCGTTTAGTTTATTTCTGAGGCAGTCGATTTTTGCGCGAATTTTAGGTGTGTTTTCGCGGTTTACTCTTTTTGCTGTGGCGAGTATTTCTCGTTTTAGGTCAGTAAGGACAAGCTGTGGGTTATTAAAGGGTTGTCTATTAAGGGTGCTGGTTTCAGCCTTTCCTACGGCGGTGCTACATAGTTTGTGGACTTCTTCCATAAAGTGTTTATGGTCTAGGAGGTAGTTTGGGAGTTCCCATCGTCCTTTCCCAAGGTAGGGGGTTTGAAGGTCATAGTATTTAACGGATACTAGCTCGTGGTCTGTGTCTATGGGGTGGTCGGTACGGATTTCCCATTCATTTGTGGTGCGGAGGAGGTTTTCATTTATGTAGATTCTGTCTATGCGGGATTTTGATAATGGGGCATTGAGGTGTTCGCGGTTTACGTTCTTTTGGCTCCATGTATATGCTACTTGGTTAGGGTTTTCGTTTCTCCAGCCGTCAATTAACTGTGCGGATCGTTTGAGTTCTTGAAGGGCGTTTATTTGTCCATCGCGGTCGGACCTTGTGGGGAGTCTGTCGACGGAGTCTTCGACCATGTTGAAGTCGCCGATTAGGAAGTGTGGTTTTGGGAGGTTTGGGTTCGTCTGGTATTCATCTCTTATTGTGTACCAGAAATTTTCGTTTTGTTGCGGCTGGTTTGGGGCATAAACGGCTAGGATGTTGAGGGTGGTGCGGTTGTTTTGCCATGGGATTTCTACGTGCAGGGCGCGGCCAGCCACGATCTCTTTTCTTGTGACGTTTTGGGGTTTGATACGTACGATGCGTCGGTTTATGACTATTGCTACTCCCCTGGCATTGGGGGAGAAACGATCCGAGGAATTTATAAGGATTAGTTTGTCGCCGAATTTCCTCTTGAAGGATTCGGTGTCTGTTTGGGTGAGGTGTGTCTCTTGGAGTGCTAGGACGCCGATTTTCCTGTCCCTAACGACTTGGTTGATGTGGTTCCATTTATTTTGTGTTGCTTGAGAGCCTCCTCCTCTCATATTGAGTGTGGC
>SDEE01000833.1:0-20104 GCA_004126415.1 Candolleomyces aberdarensis
AATGTAGCTCCTCCGTCCTTCACCGCAGCGTCGGCTGGATCGTCAGCTTGCATGATATCCCGAATGGTGTTGGAGATGGCGAGACGAACGGGATCCGAGTCCAGATCGAGCGCTCGTCTGTCACGGCTCAGGGTCACTCACACGCTAATCAATCGCTCGCCTGAACATGACATCATCAATTTATTCGATAAAGTTAGGGGCGTTGGATTCGCCCAGACCCAGGCGATACATGCGACTAGCCTACACGAAGCCTCGAGCTACAGGCTGCCAAATAGAGAATACACCAATTAAGAATAATAACCTACAATTCTGACGCTATAAAATAGAAAATAATACCGGAATGTTATAACAAACAGAGAAGATTGAATAAACCCAAATAACCTGAGTGCGGTGATGCGAATGAGTCCAAGTCCAAAATGAGGATGGGGAATGGGAGAAAAAACGAATGAAACATGAGGGGAAGAACGAAGAATCTTGAGCCACGACCAATGCAACAGAAAAGAACAAAAACGAAAGTCAGAGACATGTGTCATGCCAGCGACAATGGATCCGGGATCGCGTGCTCGTTCATTGGTGGGACAAGATCGTGCGCTTCATGCGAGGCTCGGCAGACAGCGGAGTGGGCAACTCATGGTAGTCACGTCCAGCCTCAGCTGGGTGTCGGATCCACTCTTTCGAGCCCCCTGACTTCAAACACCCGTCACGCTCCCTATCTCGCTCATAAGACGACGCGGGTGCAGTGGACGCAAACGACGGAAGTGTAAGAGGAGAGGTTGATGGCACCATTGGGGAAAGACGGTCGGCATAAGCAGAAATTTGCTCCAATGGTGGGAGCTGCGGGAATTGCTGGTGTCCGGAGGCAGGCGCCGGCTCATGAGAGACTGCTGGAGAGGGATGTGAGAGCTCGGGAGGCCCTCCAAAATATGATCCAGCCGAACCCCCGTAGCCTGGCGGCGCGCGGCCATCGGGCGTCGCGGAATAATGCATGAAATTCACCGCAGATCCTGGGGGTGAAGGCGAGGGAGTCATACTTTCAAGCATGTGCGGATTTCCGTGGGGATAGACGTTACCTGCCGAGGACCCAGCTGGAGTAGTGGCGAAAGAACTTTCATCGTATGACCGGCGAAGCTCATAACTATTAGGTGGTACCGAAACTTGGAGTGTCGAAATATCGCGCTTGAGTGTACCCGATCCTTTTTCCTTTCGACGCCTCTGATTTTGGTTGAGTCCTTCCTTCTTTGCGCGAGAGCGAGCGTAGCGGAGACCGCAGCTAGAAATATCGTCAGTATCGTTTGCAAAATCCCAAAAAATAGCCTTACGCGTTACACAATTCCTTCTTGCCACTTGGACCCTTTCTCCACTCTGGGCTGGATGTCGCTTTGCAGCTCGAGCACTTGAGTATCCCGACAGGGCGGTTGCTCTGGCTTCGTGCACTCGGTCCGTTTTCGTCCTTGTGCGACCCAGGGCTAACCCGCCGTCTGGGAGGGGGGACTACGTCTGAAGTGGGTGATGAATTCTCGCTCGCGGTGGTGGCTGGAGAATATAAATATGGGGATGATGGCCCCCGGTTCCCATTGGCGCTGGGAGGGTTCGCCTCGATGTACCCACCGTTTTGAGATGCGGACTGCTGCCAAGGCTGTTGCGCTTGCGCCTCTGATGGCTGAGCGTAGGAATTGGTTCGGATATTACTCAAAACGGAGGTAACGTCTTTCATAACTGTTAGTTTCATTCTTTGCCGTCGACAATGCGAACACACGCACTATTTTGCGGCCATCGTTGAGGAGGATAAGGTCCAGACCCGTGTTGAGGCATGTACGCGTAAGGCTCTTGCGTCGAGATAGGAGGGAGGGTGTATGGAGTGGGATCATAAAATGTTGACCCAGCATGCGAATTATACCCAGACGGAGCGAAAGCTAGCTGCTGCATGGCTGAAGTGGAATTGACAGCACCGCGTGAAGAAGGGCTGACTTTATGACACGCAAATACGATGCTTCCTATAGGGTTCGGAATCAATGAAAGGAGCAGGGCATGGGGCAAGCGGAATGAGGGGTGCCCACCATGCGGAGTGAAGATGCTTTCAACCTCGCCCCCAAATGAGGGTATGTCATGCAACGCCTTGAATCTGCGTGTACAACTCGTTTTTGCATCGTTTGCCCCGCTTATCCCCGTGGCCATATTCACACTTTCCACCAGTTTGGAAAAGGCTTCAGCACCACCTTCTGCGAGCTGCGATGGATCCGGTGGCCAACTTAATAGAAGAGTCTTGGCCGCGTTGTTGGACAAGATCTGGAAGACCCTGTTCATGGACCCAGTCTGGGGAATACAAACAAGTAGCCGGCGGAATAGTAATGATATATGGTCTTGGCTCATGAACGGCGTTTCGCACCAGTTGGTCCACTGGGTCTTTCGTTGCTCGTCGTTGTCGCCCGGAGAAAGGTCGACCGTCGCGTGGATGAAACAGAGCACGAGGCCATCAGCAGCCCAGTTTATTACGATTTCCACCGCCATATAGTCCTCGTCCAAAGAGACCTGGTCAGCCTCGGGCCAAGTTATGGTAGGTCCTCTGTAGCCAAGGTCCCGCCGGACCTTGGACAAGCGCGAGAAACGAACGCTATAGGCGCTGAGTCAATGCAAAAAAATGAGACATCGCGAAGTGAGCCCGTACCGAGTGACCGAGCCGTGCAGGGTCTTGCTATCGAGTACACTGCCCAAATCTTGCTTGGCGGTTTCTCGCTCGTCAGGGTGCACGAATGAAAAAAGCGACTGTCCCACGAGAGCCTCAGCCTGCTCTTCGAGGTGGCAAGTAAGAACCGGGTCGAGATAGATGAATTGCAAGTCGGACGACAACAGGGACCAATCTGAAAAAGGCGAGATCAATATTCTGTCGGTACGACATAAGGGCGATAGCGATAGCGTCGCGGCCAAAGCGATCGGACGACGATCAGAAAACGCATGAACGGAATTAACACTCACAGCAGCGCGTTTGGCCCACCTTCGGCAATGGTACCTGGGGGTGATCGGCCGCAAAGGCTGGCGACAGTGAGGTCGCCGGCGGCGTCGCCAATGGCGATTCATGCGTGTAGGTAGGCTGGAAGCTCGCAGAAACAGCGGGGTGGTGGCGGGGTGGCTGGTCAATGGCGAGGTCGTCGCTGGGGGGTCCTTGGGACGCCTGGTAATACGACGCGGCCATAAGCATGGACTGGGAGGCCGTCGCTGTCGCCAGCGATGAGGAAGAAAGAAAAGAGAGGGGGTACAGAGTACAATCAGAAGGACGGAATGGAGGCTGAGACAAAATGTGAAAACAAGCCTACCACGAGCTCGGAAGGCGGATATGGATTAAACACGGAATATATTTGAATTTCAGGGGTCTCGAGCCGCCTCTTGTTCACAGCCAGCAATGACGACCCTGACGCGCCATTGCCCAAAGGAGGCGTGCTGCTTGGATCGGCACACAGATCCGCAGCAGATCCGTCCAATTTAATTCTTTTCAATATTTTTGTTTGCGCCCGTTTGTCGACTTCCTCTCTCCCCTGCCATGGCCATTAGCCAGAAGAACATCTGGGTCGCAGCCGGCGATGGTGACCTCCAACGAGTCACAGTATGACCCTCTTCATTCATCATCACACTACCCGTTTTCATATCTCATCCTTTAGGAGCTCATCGAGCTTCATTGCAAGTCCTATCCCTTATGCTGGCACATTCCAAGTTAACCTCGCATGCCCCATCCAGCCCTGTCACCAAATGGCCCCGATGAGAACAGCTACACCCCGATGTATGAGAAAGCATTTGTCGAACCATCGCAATCGTGATCTGATGCTTTGGAAGGCATGCCGCAGCCTCCTATGGCCATCTCCATGTCCTTGACTACTTGATCTCCAAAGGTGCTCTCCCCTTTTCCCTCGACCGTCTTCAGATTTGCTGAAACGTACCAGGGGGCGACGTGAATGTCACGGATGACGACGGAGATACTCCTCTCTACACAGTGGAGAATGTCGAGACCGCACGATACCTTGTCCAGCATGGCGCAGTCGTCGACCGTCAGAACAACGAGGGTGTGTCCGTACGTTCTTTTAACTTCAGTTCACAAGCGTTTTTTCACTATCCGCAGCCTGCAGAGCATCTGAGCGAAGATTTCCCACAAGTGTCCCAGTACCTTCGAACCGTCTCCACCCAGGCGCCTGCAGCGACCACTTCTTCCGTCCCGTCTATCACCCAACCTTCCCAGCATTCCCAGAACGCTGCTTCGGAGCAATTGACTTCTGCGCTCATGGAGTCGGTTCGGGATATAATGGAACGGGCGGAAGCGACTAGCACAGATCCGGACCAAGAGTTGCACCAGGCCGTTACTCGAGCTGTGCTGGAAGGCGTGGTGACTGGGTATCAAATGTCGTCAGAGGATTCTGGGGAACGGAACCGCCCACCAAGTTCGGATGAGGCAACAGTTTCAAAAAGATCGAGAACCGAAGAAAATTAGCAGCCGTTCCGTTTATTCTGCACCGTTTGAATTGTAGGTCCTAGCCTCGTCCCAACGCGTCCACGCTAATCTGATCACTTTTGATCATGATCAAATCCCGGACGCTGATCATGATCAACACTCTCGATCAGGGAACGAGGAGACTTTTCATGTCACAGCCGAACCGTCCTCCGAATATGGATTGGGCTCGGGACACTCAATTGAAGTTCATTGACTAGACAGGGAGAATGAAATCTTTATTTCTTCATCACTATAAGTACTGGGATTATCCTTCATGACTGTCATCTATCTTGCCGAGTCCAGCGCCGGGAGTCATACAACCCAACGGAATGGGCCAGCCAGACCAGACTGATGACCTGCGTCTAATTGGCCTCATTGCTGGCAGCATCGCTGAATTGGCGAGAAGACATACCCGGGGCCACGAGACGTGATCATCGCTGAGCCACCAATGGTTGTGCACATTGAATCAAGGGTGCCTGTACAATCCACTTCCACAGTGCAAGCGCCACCGATCCGAATATTAATGTGTGTTGGGAAGTCCGAGACCAAGCCGCAACGACGGGTAGGAGATCGACGATCTACCGTATCAACTGTTTCCTCCTCGATCACAGTCCGGCTTGTAATGTGCAAGTCTACCCGAGTCTAGATTTCTCAGTCAGTGCCTATATCGACTCGAGCCTCTCATGCACTACTTCCCTGAGTGTTCGTTCATATCTTGACGGGCCATCTTACATGTGCCATTGGCCTAAAACATGCACGAATTAGAGCGCTGTTGGAGTATTTTGCAATGATCGATGGATACGGGAAACTTGAACATCAGGCGCGGTGCAATTAATCATAAGAAGGTAATGGTCAACCGCCGGTCATCTGTGGGCATGGAAAATATGAGTCTGGTGATCATTTGAGGCATTTGGTCATTCCGCAGTCAGTAATATGTCATTTCTGCTCCAGCCTTCGCTGACTGAACTCTACGGGGGTTTTATTTGCCAGATGCAACACGTACGCGTCTCTGTTCATTACGCGAGAGATGAACCGACTCACAGTTTGTACGTGTTGACGCGTTCTTTGGCGCGCGAGCATTTTGGTCAACAAACCCGATCTCCGCCTAATGCGACGCCTTGCAATCGCCTGTTCTATTGACCAGCCCTCCCCGGATATCTGTGAACTCTACGGAATCTCAAGGTGAAAATTAAGGCATTTCAGGTGCACTGCTCAAGAAAACCCATTGTCTACTGCCAACCGGTCGCGATTATCGAAGCTGGATCCTGATTTAATGAACGGCATTCCACGATGGGCAACGTTAGCAACTGCTCTAACGACAGAAGACGTTGCAGACGCAATCCGTGCTCCCGATGCCAACTTTGCGACTCCCGGACTCCAGCTGGCTGCTGAGGCACGAGCAAAAGGCTATGATACGCTTTCATTGCCCCTTACAACAGACAATTGGAGGAAACGATGGACTGAAATGTGCTTAATAGCTGTGGACGCAACGGACGCCGAAAAGCAGGCTGCCACGAGAGCTGCAGAGGAGTGGAGGTTGAGGCCTGGGTTTCTGAAGGATGAGGTGACCATTTCGAGACTAGGTGAACCCGCCTTCCAGATACTTCCATGGCTTGTATTGACCCAAAGCTTGTAACGAACGGCAGATGAAGCAGAAGGAGTCATCGTGATGGTCTCTGAATGGCTCGAACTCGACGCTCCAGATGACGGAATCCGCCATGATGCTGAGATCGTGCGTTGGTTCCGTTTTTAATAACTGAGTTCAATCTTAAGTTGGCGGTGCGTGACGCGTGTTTCCCCTCTATCCAGGCCTTGCAGCAAGAACTCGCATATGCTTCCTACCTCAATATTCAGTCGGCCATTCTCCCTCCACCCAGGAATCGGGATCACGTAGCCTCGTACGCAAGAATAATCAACTCTTGCTTGACCGCGACTCCGTACCTTTCGCTGTCCGTGCGCCTTCCGATATACGACCCCTCTGTCTTCCAAGCGGGCTCGCCGAAATCAGCGTTCCAGACACCTTCTCGAGGACACGGTGCTGCGTCGCCTTCCACCCCGGCCTTGGTCGTTTCGGACTCCACACCTGAACGTCCACATAACTCAGAGACCTCCCTCAATGCCACATGGGAGATGTGGGACCTCATCCGCTCCATGTGTGATTACAACCCCCGGCTAACGTTGAGTACGGAGTTTCAGCTTTCGTCCACCCCTACCTGTTTATATCACAATAATCTGACCTACTCCTTTAAGCTCTCGATCTCTCACCGGCGCTCCCGTCGACCTTGGGCGTCCTCAGCAAATGGGCAGCCGAATCCGTTCGATACATCTTCCTACCCGCTACCACGTTTATCACCAATATGAAAGGCTATCCGGTACTACCCAAACCCACTCAAGCATTCCTCCGGGACAGCATGATTGCACGTTGTTTTTTTCTTTTTTGTTCCCTTCTGTGAGCCTGACCTTTGATGACGTTTCTCTCTTTTTTTTACTCCTTTGTTGCATCATTAGCATAGGCCTACGTTTCTATTGGCAGACATTAATGCCGGTAGCCACAGTCGTGGAGGGGAGAACGCTTATTCACAATATGTCCGTTACCTGGAGAAGACTAGTCCACCGGTCCAAGCGGCGCAGAAGCCTGGAACCGTCGAAAATTTCGCGCAGGGATATCAGGACTACCTCCAAGCACCGCTCCAGGTATGTATCATTCCAGGTTTCAACACGAGTTGCCATACTGAACGTCACCCCTCGAAGCCACTGATGGACAATTTGCCCAGCATCACTTACCAAACCTTTGAGCAGGACCCTGTAAAATATGCTCAATATGAAGAGGTCTGTAACGATTTGCATGTATATCGAGTATTTAGGTCACTTATTTGGGAACCTAGGCCATGTATAGAGCCTTCCTTGATAGGCCAGAAGGGGAGAAAACGTGGGTGAAACCTTTTAGACCGCCTTCTGTTCCTTTGAAGACGTTGTATTATTAGGGTTGTTTGTATCGCTGGAGCAGGTCGTGGGCCCCTTGTAGCCAGATGTTTGGCTGCCCTTGAACGTGCCCGTCATCAAGCCATGGTCTTCGCAATTGAAAAGAACCCAAACGCCTTTGTCACGTATGTCTCCTTTCTGTCGGCTCTATTCGCATGCATGAAATTAAATTCCGCGGCGTGGGGCTGGTTAGATTGCAGCACCGACAGGACAAGGAATGGGGGACCAAAGTTCATCTCATTTTCGGCGATATGCGTTCGCTCGAAGTACCCGAAGAGGCTGATATCCTCGTCAGCGAATTATTGGGCTCATTTGGGGATAATGAACTCAGTCCTGAGTGCCTCGATGGGGCAATGAGATTTTTGAAACGTGAGTACCCTGAAGTAGACACGAGGTATTGCAAGACGCTCGCTGAATTCATCCGTTTTCATTATATGCAGCCGATGGTATCTCGATTCCTTCGTCTTATACCGCCCATTTGGCTCCGCTGTCGTCCTCTAAGCTCTACAATGAAGCCCGTTCGAGTAAGAACGAAAAGAGCCTTGAAACGCCCTATGTGGTCATGTTTCAGAACGTGAATATCCTCAGCGGGACAAAGGCGTCAGCTGACGGTCGATGCGGTCCCCAGATCCAAGAGTGCTGGGAATTTGAACATCCGCGAACCGACGTGGTCCTCGATGCGCGAGGTGAGTTTGATGTGATTAACAAAACAATAATGGTCCACGACTTGACGGCCTTGCGACCTTTCTCTGAATAGGTCTACCTCTTACCAATAGTCTCAACGACCGATCTGCCAAGCTGCAATTTTATATCCCTCACGCGGGCGTGCTTGGTCTCACAAAGACGAAAACGGACTGAGTGCACGAAGCCAGAGCAACCGCCCTGTCGGGGTACTCAAGTGCTCCAGCTGCAAAGCGACATCCAGCCCTGAGTGGAGAAAGGGCCTAAGTGGCCAGAAGGAATTGTGTAATGCATAAGGCTATTTTTTGGGATTCTGCAAACGATACTGACGATATTTCTAGCTGCGGTCTCCGCTACACTCGCTCTCGCGCAAAGAAGGAAAGACTCAATCAGAATCAGAGGCGTCGAAAGAAAAAGGACTGGGTACACTCAAGCACGATATTTCGACACTCCAAGTTTCGTTACCACCTAATAGTGACGAGCTTCGCCAATCATACGATGAAAGTTCTTTCGCAACCACTCCAGCTGGTTCCTCGGCAGGTAACGTCTATCCCCACGGAAATCCGCACATACTTGAAAGTACGACTCCCTCGCCTTCACCCCCAGGATCGGCCATGAATTTCATGCATTATTCTGCGACGCCCGATGGCCGCGCGCCGCCAGGCTACGAGAATCCGACTGGATCATATTCTGGAGGGCCTCCCGAGCTCTCATATCCTTCTCCAGCAGTCTCTCATGAGCCGGCGCCTGCATCTGGACACCAGCAATTCCCGCAACTCCCACCATTGGAGCAAATTTCTGCTTATGTCGACCGTCTGTCCCCAATGGTGCCATCAACCTCTCCTCTTACACTTCCGTCGTTTGCGTCCACTACACCCGCATCGTCTTGTGAGCGAGATAGGGAGCGTGACGGGTGTTTGAAGTCAGGGGGCTCGAAAGAGTGGATCCGACACCCAGCTGAGGCTGGACGTGACTACCATGAGTTGCCCACTCCGCTGTCTGCCGAGCCTCGCATGAAGCGCACGATCTTGTCTCACCAATGAATGAGCGCACGATCCCGGATCCATTGTCGCTGGCATGACACATGTCTCTGGTACTTGACCTTCGTTTTTGTTCTTTTCTATTGCATTGGCCGTGGCTCAAGATTCTTCGTTCTTCTCCTCATGTTCCATTCGTTATTTCTCCCATTCCCCATCCCCATTTTGGACTTGGACTTCTCATTCGCATCACCGCACTCAGGTTATCTCGGTTTATTCAATCTTCTCTGTTATTATAGCATTCTGGTATTATTCTCTATTTTATAGCGTCAGAATTGTAGGTTATTATTCTTAATTGGTGTATTCTCTATTTGGCAGCCTGTAGCTCGAGGCTTCGTGTAGGCTAGTCGCATGTATTGCCTGGGTCTGGGCGAATCCAACGGGGCAGCCGTTGAGCGGCCGGTTCGACCAAACACGTCTCACCTGTAAGACACAGGGCACCTTACAGGTGAGTCGTCCGCATGACCTTCTCCTTACAGTGGTCAGTATATTACGTTCGCACTATTGAAAATATGAAATCAGTATACGATAAACACTACGTTCTAATGGCATCTGGTCAGGCACGAAGCAGGACATTACTTCACTCATGCAGTATGAGTGGGCATTGGGGCTATCGGACTCAGATGGAAGGTCAGGTGCGCTTCGAGGCCCACCAGAACCCTGGGATAGAAGTATGGGGGAACATCCAACTCCATGTTCGTCGGAGAGTGGAAGTTGGGGCCATCTTTGGCAGGTACAGGCGGCGTTGGCAGTGCCTCAAGATAGCCGATACGAAGAGTAGGTTCACTTCCAGCCCTATATAAAACACCTTGAAGTGGATGCATACCTCCGGTGGCAAGTTGGTGGTGGTGTCGAAGTGTGAATGTACCTTCAGCGTGCGGGTCTGCCGCGTGGAGGGTGATGTTTACTTCTGTGAAATCTGGAAGATGATGACCACTTCGGTTTGGAAAGCGTGAAGAGTGGAAGGCCAGATACACGTTGCGTGCAGCATAAATTGGTCGGTGGAGGTGGACACATCTTTCAGTTGGCATTGGCATTTGGAGAGGAATATGCACTCACATTCAATAGCCACGAGAGCCGATGACTGAAATTGGATGAACGCTTCCGAGCGTTGGAAGACCCGTACACGGCAGAGGGTTCGGGCTTCTAACACGTAAGTATAGAGAGTCGGAAGGTGAGAAGAGCTGGAAATGTTGTATCGAGGTTCTGTTGGAATTGGCGTACTTGTCGCATTCTGTTGATGGTTAGACAACGAAGGTGGCGTCCACTTTGCTACCCAACATGGGTGCTGGATCGGCATGGCGTGATACTTCCAAGTGCAAATTGTTGTGGTCCTTGAAGTGGGGAAAGACCCCATGAATGCAGGATTACCACCCTGGAAGCTGGCGAGTCGTTCATTCTTCGTAGGAGAGAGGGAGAGAAGCGGCCGTCTACGTTGGTTCCAACATAGGTCCATTGATCGAAGTGGGAGTACCGTTTGGTTGACGTGGGCACTCGGAAAGGAATGTGCACTCACATTCAATGGCCACGAGAGCCGATGACCGAAATTGGATGAACGCTTCCGAGAGTTGGAAGACCTGTACACGGCAGAGGGTTCAAGCTTCTAACACGTAGGTGTAGAGAGTCGGAAGGTGAGAAGAGCTGGAAATTTTGTATCAAGGTCCTGTCGGAATTGGCGTACTTGTCGCATTCTGTTGACGGTTAGACAACGAAGGCGATGTCCACTTTGCTAACCCAACATGGGTGCTGGATCGGCATGGCGTGATACTTCCGAGCGCAAATTGTTGTGGTCCTTGAAGTGGGGAAAGACCCCATGAATACAGGATTACCACCCTGGAAGCTGGCGAGTCGTTCATTCTTCGTAGGAGAGAGGGAGAGAAGCGGCCATCCACGCTGGCTCCAACATAGGTCCATTAATCGAAGTGGGAGTGCCATTTGGTTGACATGGACACTCGGAAAGGGGTGTGCACTAGCATTCAATGACCACGAAGGCTGAGGTCTGAGATTGGATGGACACTTCCGAGTGTTGGAAGACCCGTACACGACAGAGGATTCAACCTTCCAACGCGTGACACATGGAGAATTGGAAGGCGAGAGAACTGGAAACATTATATTGAGGTCCCATTGGAAGTGGGTATTCTCGTTGCATTATATTGTCATTTGGATAACAAAGGTGGCCTTCGCTTCGCAACACAACGTGGGTACTGGATTAGCGTGGAGTGTCCCTTCCAAGCGTGGGCTGTTGTAGCCTTCGAAGTAGGTACACACCTCCAGGAAAACAGCTCCATCATCTTGGAATATGACAATCTATTCATTCTTTGAAGGAGGGAAGGATAGACAGGGGCATCCGCATGAGGCCTAGCATATATCCATTCATCGAAGTGCGCATCCCGTTCGGATGACATAAAATGCTGGAGCAGAATATGTGCTCACCTTCGATGTCGATGGAGGTTGGTTCTGGAATTGAAGGTGCACTTCTGATTATGAGAAGACCTGGACGCAGAAGTGGAACTCGACCTCCAAGCCTAATGTACTTTTTTAATAGGGATACTGGAGCTGGAATCTTCACTCACGTTCAATATGCAACGTGTAAAGAATAGGAATTGGAGGGACTCTTCCGGGTTGTTGGAGGTCTGGGTATGCAGTGGAACTAGTCTTCCGCTGCTTCTCGAAGTGGTCAGCATGGTCTCATATAATTACAGTATCCAGCAGAGCGGGAGCTATAACAGGAGCCCTGAGACAGAGGGGTTCAATTTTTTTGGGGATTTGCAATCTAAGCCTACTGTTCTAACTAAATATCTAGTTACTTTTTCTTAGTGAAGTCCAGGACAGTCTGAGGAAGTGTCTCAAGTGAGGGTGTCGACCTTGGTAGGCCGTGGGAATAATATTACATATTGCACCGCTGCAGGATACAAGAACCCAAGGCATTAGGCCTCGGAACTATTCAATCTAGAATCGCTAATTGGCTAGGCCGCTAGACTGTGAAATATTATAGTGACTCTAGGAGCCCTAGTCTATTCTAGTGATATCTAGCAGTAATTAGTGGTGTTAGCAGGTGGCAGTTTTGCTGATGATCCAAGCTTGGCTGCTCACGTCAGGTCATATTGATGCTTGACTTGGGAATGTGCCCCCAAATTCAAGTCTATCAACTTGAAAAATCAAGGTGTGGATGTTTTATTGACCGGTCAATCAAGTAGACGTTGCGAGAAGTGGTGTATTTTGAAAGGGAAACTATTTACTGTATTCTTCGTAATCTAATCCTGTTCCATACCGACAAAAAGACCTTTGTATATATGATTGCTCTCTCCTGTGACATGTAGCTCACGGATTTCCGAATCCGTTTGAGACCACTATTCCCACATTCACCAGCACTAGAATTGATGGAGACGAGGCTGGGGTCAACATTCGCATATTCGGAGAGGAAGGCTGCAGGGCTACACTTGGTATGGCCGGTGGCATGAAAATGATCAATGCAAAAAAACGTATTCTTGAAGAATTGAGGCTCCCGTAACATGCAGTAGGGGCCAAGAGCGCAGGCAAAGTCATAGATGACACGTTTCGGTGCCACGGGCCATCGGGTGACCATTGCAGAAAATACGTCGTTGCGGCCTTCGCTTTCTGGAATGCAATGGAACCCATAGCAGATGCTATGAGTGCACCAGCCAACCATAATGCCGCCCGTCAGCCTCCGCTCGCCATACTGGGTGTAATACTTCCCACAGCGATCGCCACGGCGTGTGGACACATCCTTCTTTCGATCCGTCTTCAGGTGAGGGTAATTAGGACGATAGCGTATCTGTGGAAGGCTGTATAGGCAGCCAGACTGCACAGAACGGTTACTATCAGGCATTTCCCAAGTCAATTGGAAGCTTACCATTTTCCAGTCCGAATGGGTCTCGATTATCTCGGAATTACCAGCACTTTCGATCCCGCCATCTTTCGTAGTTAGGCTTTGGAGTGTCGCAGAGGCTTTGTCGGCAAGCCATTGAAGCAAAGGGACAAGGGGCTCAATCAATCGCTGACTAGCCAGCACACTATATAGAGCCGGAATAGAGATAATCCGAGTCAGTTCAGATTTCTCCGGACGTGATAGAAAGCCAAGTAAATCGTCCAGCGACGTGCCATTAATCATTTGAAGAATTGATTCCTCTGCAGCGATCTGAAATGGTGAGCATGGACTCGGAGAAAAGGAAATAATGCGTACCTGGAGGAAGAAACTTCGATGGCTTGCAGGTATTGGTCGCCGACTTGAGAAGGCGACAGCGCCATATGCATCGAGGAAGAGGGACGCCAGTGCGACACACTCTGCAGCAAGTCCAGAATGCACGGATTGAATCTTGTCTAAATGGTCACGGAGACGGCGAGCACGACGTTCATGTTCTGCTTCGTCAATTTTTTCGCCTGTCTTCTCATCATCGGCATCAGCGTCATCACTCGAGAGCAATAAATCCAGGTTGGGAACATTCAGGACTTCTCGAAGGTGCCGGCGAAGCCGGACGTCCGAGATGAGCTGCTGTTTTGGATGGTTTTTGATGTGCGGGCGGAGGAGAGAATGAGGCGAGATTTGAGTGGGAGGGGATAACGTGGATGAGAGGTGCTTGCGTCCGAATGCAAGTGTGATGCCGTCCCAGATAACAGTTTCCGGGTATGGCCCACAGCGTGTGCACTTATAGTCATTATCGAAGGCTTGCAGGGACGCGTATGAAAACCAGATCGATCGAAAAAGGTCCTCCCCCATGAACGTTGCACCGGAGACTGTGTAGCGGTGGCTGAGCACTGAAACGAAGGCCGTAAAAGGAGTCTCTGAGGAGACGAAGGACATTGTGTACTCGTCCAGCAGTTCGTGGCTAGCCAAAATGGAATTGTTGTAGTTGAAGAGGCCATACTCCCGAAGGTCGGGCCCAATGAATCGTCGTCGAGCTGGAGGGCAGGAGGGACAGGCTTGGATTTCAATCTCTGCTTCGAAAACAGTGTATAGAGTGTATATACGACAGGAACGATGTGTGGTCCGAGTGTTGGGGTCGAACAAAGTGCGGCCAGTTGGGCATGGGCAAGAGGACATGGCGTCAATGGCCAACGGATGCGTGGGGGACGATCGAAAAGGGGGTGGGCGCGTGTAAACGTCTGGGTCACTCTTCAGGACGACAGAGACAGGAGGAAGGATGGGGAGGTGAGAAACTGAAGTACTACGGACAACAGAAGCTAATCCCTTGGTCAGAGAGGGCATGAAGCAGAGTTAGGAGATAAGGGGCGCACCAAGTGATTTTGACGGCATCCCTTCCAAGGAGATGTTGGCATCCAACTCTCCGTCATCAGCCCCAATGAGATCTTCAAGGGCCTTTCGTGCAGATGCAATGTGTGTACAGGTGCCGTTGGTCCCTGAATCCTTGGAGCACCGCCAGGTCCCAGTTGATGCCCTGGAGCCAGTGTGGGTGACAATGGCGCGACCCTTCAGAACAGAGGACGAGAAGCTCTTGACAGAGAATGTGGTAGTGAAGTCTGACATGCTGAGGACCTGCTTCCGTTGAAAGATGACCACAGACGGGCATTCTGGGGAAGTGGACATCAGGATTCGAACCCTCTGAACGCATCAATCACATACCGGCGGCATTTTGATCTTGGTCTGGAAGGAGGTGCTCTACTGCGTACACCTTGAAAAACTCCTGATGAACACAATTTTCTTGAAGGCCTTGAGGGCAGGTACAAGCAACCCGGAGCTCGTCGTTGCAAATGGGGAGATACTGGAGATGGTACCAAGCGCCCTGTGCAAACGTCAGCATGACACATCTTCCTAGCCATGTCAAGGTGCTTACCGTAGCCTGACTACGACCAACATCCCAGCCTTCGACCACAAAGGTCAGCCCACCAATGTGGAACAGCCCTGCCGTGCATGCCTCAACGGCCTCAAGGTACTGTTCAACCTTGGCGCCAGCCATCGGGAGTGATGTCGGTGCTGACTCAGCAAATACGGGTGAAGGGAAAGATCCGAACTCCAGATCGACCATCGACTCATCGTCGTAGTCACTGTCTACGGTATCCTTGGTTGCACGCTTTGCTGACTTCCTTCGTCGCTCAAAGCCCTGCTGGTACTGCTTTGTAGCCTTCGTAGGTGAGTCCCATGCTGCATCCTTGACCGATGGAACGAGGGCTGAGGGATACTCAAACTCCTCAGGGGTATCGCAAAGCATTCTACGCTTTGGAGCCATGTTGATGTGTGGGAGAGACACAAATGACGAAATAGAGCATCTGATGAGATGAGTGCAATCTTATATTTTTGGGCTTACCGAAAGCATGGTTCATCCACCTTGGACCACGCCTTCCTGATCGTGGACCATGAAAGTCCACAACCAATCCGTACTTATATCTGATGGGTGGTGAATAACACCGTCCCCCTGATGGCCAACGTTGCGTCTAATCGCAAATCCCCCCGAAAGAAGACATCTCCCTCTCCCTCTAAGGCTAATAGGGCACGGCCTCGTTGCCGTCAATGCCCAGGACAGCCTCTCAAGGCAGAATGTCTCCACAGTGCGGCCCAGCGTCGTATTAAGGTAAGTCTGCATTTACACTTTGTTAACTGGTGCTCGGATATCTATTTCATAGGCAACGATGATGGCCCAAGGACTCCCTCCTGCTCAGCCGGGGGAAACTAGCACTGTTGCCGTCCTTCCACAGGGTTTTTCCTTCTCTCCGCTCCCAGCAACTCCGCGTTCTGTGTCCCCATTCCCTTTGGATCCCGCCCTTGCTACTCTGCCTCAGCCGCATCCCCCCGTATTGGTCAACACGATGCCGAGCATGTCACCACTGCCCCCACAAACACCGTCTCCTGCCGCCCCTTCCCTTCTTGACGACGAGGCAGAGATTTCCTCTGTTGAACAAGCATCAGCTCTCCCGGGGCCAATCGCCAAAGCAAAGAAGAAGCGCATCTATCCCTCGGACGGTAAGGCTCCATACGGATATATTGAAGGAGCGGGAAGGGGCAACGGGGCAGCTGGTGCGTTCTCAGTTGCTGTCTCAGGTCCTATGCACTTACCCTTTGGTTCAGACATGGCACGGACTCGAGAGCAGAAACCCGCCTTTGTCGACCAGACACTCGCGACTAGATACTACCGCGAAAAGGCGAAGGATATTCTGACTAGAGTGAGTGGCATATTCTAAGTACCATATTTCCGCTAATGTGACCTTTACCAGTGCGAAGATCTTGCTCATCGTACATCATGCTGGGTTTACATCGCCGTGCAGCACCCTGCAGCAAACTCAACGTTCCTTCACTACGCATCGCTCAAGCTTCGCATGGAAGCCCCTCAGGAACTCAACCAGCTTCACAAAGACGTTGGCCGCATGATGTCGACGTTGAAACGGGCCGACCGACTGCAAGCCATCGATGCAACCCGGTATCAGCAGCAGGCCGACGAGAGGGTTCAGATGGCCGAGGAACAAGCTCGCGAGGCTGATGCCCGGGCTCAGAGGGCTGAGTCGGAGACAGATCGTTTGAGGAATGAGTTAGATGCTCGCAATCGACTTCTTGCCAAAGCACTCGAGAAGAAGTAGTATGACATGTTGTGTAGTTGTAGCTGAAACATAATTCGACTTGCGCCTGTCTATCTACAATGAGTCTGAGTGATACTGAAAACACCGAGAATGGAACTTCGAGACGAGTTCACCAGGATCTGTCACAGCGTACTCGTATATCTCGTCAAGGCAATTCCCTAGTTGCCGTGCGGGGGTTATCAGCTCATTAACCCATCTCCAATCATCTCCAACGCCACTTATGTTCAGCAATCGGTCTCGGAAGTTCTCCAAATCCTGTATAATCTTTCCAAAGACCAAAGAATGCTCCCAAATGGCGTCGCAAGCGCCAGTGAGGTCTGCGCCCTCACACTCGCCAAGTCGGGCCACCTGCCAGCAAGTCTCGAAAGACTGACAGACGCCGTCAAGAAACTGAACAGGTGTCAAGCCATCCAGTTTCTTCTCAACTCGCCTTGAGATTCGTAGAGCTTGTTCTTTGATGATCTCAGTCTCTGATTTAGGCCTAATTCATCGTGAGTGTCAGGGATTGAAATACAAGACCAATTTTGTACTTCTCCGCCTTTGAGCAGTCGTTCAACTGAGCAACCGAACGGTTCTTTCTTATTCCAGCAGTCCTGTAAATAATTAACATGAGATCTATGATATCCCTCTATATGTCTTCTGAACTCACTCAGAAGACCGCTGCCTTCGTTTCCTTGCGGCGGCATGTTGTCGTTTCTTTAGGATAGTGTCTTTATTTCTAATTAGACGATGTTGTTAAAGAGGCTGAAGAGAGACGGAGGGAAGTAAGTACTTCTCATAGTGTCTCTTACTCTTCAGACGGTTTGCTGCTGTCCTTTCTTCAGGTGTGTTGTAGAGACGAGGTCGAGCCATTGCAACCTTTTGACTATTCCGGTCGAAGTTGCAATGAAATCAAGTTGAGAATATCGCCTCAACTTGGTAGCGGTCTGACCTTTACTCTCCATGGTAAGATACAGTGGCGGAGGCCATGAATCCTGGCTGATATATTTTTCTAAAAATTATCATGATATTTTCATGATTTTAAGACCACTACATACCTTACAATTGCAAAGCCAAGTACTAGAGACGAGGAGTGTAGTAGACGCCGGCTGGCTACGGCGATCAGGCTGGCAATCAAAGACCGTAGCGGCATGGGCGCTACAGCCGTTCCATCATAGCACCAGCATTGTTGTGCGAGTACACAACACGGTCGCTGTCAAGAGAATGAGATTCGTGTAATATCTGAAGATTTGACATCATTTTCATTGACTAATGTTAAGAATAAGTGCATTCAACAAGTGGAATTCATTGAACGGGAGAACACTAGGAGTAGATTGAAGTGACAAGGTCCAGATATGACGTAGACTTGACCAGCTGTCCTTGGCCCGCATGTTTGATTCGAGTCATCTCATGTGCCGTTCAACCGAACCCTTACCCTGGACGGTAACGATTAATCACCTGAACGACGACTGCACATGGTTTCTTTTTGTCACAATCTCCCAATCTCCCCATTACGACGAATTTGCAATGTGCGTGTGCTTTCCATCACGGTGTAAAATAAATACCGTGGTGTTTCCTCCGCTTCCACCGCCTGCACGCTCTTTGGAACTCCCTTTTTCCCTTTTATCATCATGGAAGGCAACTGGGATGAATCCGACTACAACATTGACTGGGCCGTTGACCATGAAAATGGGTGGGGGTCAACCCAAGAAGATCTATGTCATGGGCCGCCGTTTTGGATCGAGAGATGGATCAATGCACTGTGGGACCACCCGGACACCGCAATGCCAGAGAATCTGGCTTGTTTCGAAAGGGAGGTATTTCGTTGCCCAACCAACCAGGAGTGGGAAGAGATTGCGAAGCAATTCGTTGCGGCAACATTCAGGCCTATTCCTGACGTTTCCGGCACCTTCTACAAGAAGGATCCTGGTATGGCTTCCATGCTGTTTCCCCCTGACCACCGTATGGCTGAAATATCTTCATGACAGTGACCGATACTATGGGTAAATTTAACCCAAATATGGCCTTTATCTTGCTAATCATCGACCGCATTCATCCAGATCCAGCCCACATTTTTTTTGCCGATGACGTTCGTGAAGAATGGCACAGACGGATGGAGCGACATCGCGAGGATACCCAGTATTTTCTCAGGAAGGGCAGGCAGGTTTTACAGGTGATTCTGAAGGATCTGGGTGGTGTTCCTGGCGAGGTAGAGCTACCTGCCAGAGTCAGGTGGGCTCTCGTCATTCGATGGGAGATGGGATTACCCATCCGAGTACCGAGCTACATTCACAGTGATGGGACAATCCGTACAGTGGCGTATGACTTTGGGTTGACGGATCACCTGAAGAAGAGTATTGGTCCTGCGATTGAGAAGTGCTTGGAGGGGCTTGAGGAACTGGACTATATCGATAGGTCGGACGGCTCAGAGAACAGTTCCATGTAGACTGTAGTTCACAATTTTTTGAATTCGCAAATCTATTGCACCCTGCCATCTCAACCCAATATGTCGATGCTGTGGTGCTCTCACGCGATGTGTGAGAAGTTTCCCATTTTGGATTTCAAGCGATATCAATCAAGATCGACCATCTCCTCCTCTCCACCAAACAGTTTTACCGTCGCAATGCATGTGGTGGACACATGGAACATTTGGCCTTTGTGTTTCTGGATGCAATTGCCTTGTGATGACGATGGCTACATATAGTCCCCCACTTCCTTGGTCCATCTCAGCGTCAGTTCCCGACTTCCCCTCCCAACTTATCCTGTCAAATCGCCCTTTTCCATGTCATCTCTTAACAGTGAGTTTTTGTTTCCATCGCGTGGTTTATTCTCATTGCTCATCACACCTTAGTCAACGCTCGCATCACCACATTTCCTCGGAATTTGGAGCAGCTTCAGGCGCTCCTTCAGGACGGGGAGAATCACATCGGCGTGCTCAATGCAGAGCTCAGCGCTGCGCAGGGTGAGTTCATTTCATACTGGCACCTTCCACAATGTTCTTATGTTTGATCCATCTTGTAGTATCTGGTGATCGGCGCAAGGTTACCGCCTTGAACAATCAGATGAAGGTTGTCAAGAAAAATATCACCGGCCTCAAGCAGCAGCGGACTCGCTTGTTGAAGCGGCCTGCCAGTCCTGCTCTTGTTGTGGCCTCTGAGACGCCAAAACGTCAGCGTACACCTGGTAAGTGTTTGCTTCAGACTTCGCTATTATTGGCTGACTAGTATTTGCAGATGCCGGAACGATGGATGGTACCAACGGGGAACCTGTTCCCATTGCTCAGCCCATTGCCAACATGGCTCCCGCTCCTGTTGCGCAACCCATCACCAACGTGGCTCCCGCTCCTGTTATGCAACCCGCCGTCACCGTGGNCCCTGCTCCCATTGCTCAACCCGCCGCCACC
>SDEE01000834.1:0-20058 GCA_004126415.1 Candolleomyces aberdarensis
AGATCCAGAGAGCATGCACGTCCGTTTTACATCTGATAGTTTACCGCTATGTAACAGATCCTGGGCGCTCAAATGCATTCGACCAATTTCCCATTCACCACACGAAATACCCGCTCCTGATTAACCTTCTCGTCCTTCCCCAATTCAAACGCCTCACCAACACCAAGCGTCCAATCTCCTCGAACCCGTCTCCTCGGCTTGAGCCATATAGCCATCACTATCGCGAAAGTGCCTATACCAGTTGTCCACACAATGGCAATGTAACCAAGGTTACGCGCATTGCCAAACTTCCAATGCTCCGACACTGTACGGTTGTTGGAACTGCAACTCGGAGCCAGCTGGGCCCTGTTTGCGTTGCGTTGACTGTACGCGTACACATTAAAGAATGTCATGGCAGCTTTGCCTCCGTCCGCCAAAATGATTTCGAGGACTTGAGAGGGAGGAGGGGCGGGAGAGGGAGGGGCGGCGGGAATTTCAAAAATTGGTTGAAGGGATGCTCCCCAACGAGCAGCGCGAGCCATACCCTCGAGTGTGGACCACGTTGCACGCCCGATGATGCTGGGGTACACCTTCGCATCCTCCACGCTCAAACTCCGTGCGGTGGAGTTAACCGTTTGAGCGTGGACCAACTTTGGCAGGGCCTTCCAACTGCAGACGGTAACTTTATATTGAGGTCCATCTGGTTCGACGGTCATTAAAGCACCGTCTGCAGTTGGCTGGACAAGGGCATACAACCCATGACGAAAATCACTGATATTTTCATCCTCGGCATTGCCGCCAGCGCTAGCTTCGCTATTAATGCCGCGCATTTGGGCTGGAACGGGCGCATCGTTGAATCCGACAAGGTCCCTCCCATTCATTGATGGCTCGGGGAGAGAGCGCTCAGGAAAAACGCTACGCCAAATTGCTTCGGCCTCGGTAGGGTTGCTGGAGCACTGAGCAACAAATTGAACCCCTGGAACCTCCAGGAGTCCGTTTTCAAGCCCACCAAGCGCGCCGTAAGCATAGCTGTCTTTGCTGTAAGCACGTCCTGCAACTCTCGACGTCGTATTGCCGGCAACTTGCTCTGATTTTGGGGTATATGAGCACAGTAGATTCCAGTTCTGGTTGAGGACCTTACCGTTGTAGTTTCCGAGTTGCATGCCCACGGTGAAAGAGAGCTTGTCGACGGCTCTCTGGAGCGTTTCATCGAGATAAGTGGGTTCCATAGTTAGGCCGTTGGGATCTGACCCGCACGGGACCGAATCTCCGAACAAAACGTGTTGCCAGAACGGCACTGGAGGAGGAAAGTGGAAAGATGCGAGTCAGTCGTTTGAAAATGACCGATATGTTACTGCTTTGTACCTGGTTGAAGAATGGCGACTACAGATGCACTATGCAGAGCCAACCCGGCATATACAATGAACCAAACTATCCATTTCTTCTTATCCGGAAATTTGGTGAAGATCGATCGTTCCTTCACCCCTTGCATCCATCGCAACTGGCCTATCGTGAAACCTGCTACGACAAGATAAGACGCGTACTGATCGCAGACGCCCTGAAGGACGTAGACGACATGCGTAGTTGCGAGGGTAGACACGAGAGTGACAATGACATTAGTGACTTGGGGGTACTTCTTTCCTTGTTCGGACAGGGCCCATGTTATGGGCACAGCGCCGGCTGAGAAGACAGCTAGGGCACTGCCCCAGCATAGCGACACCACTCCATGAAGGAGAAGGAGGCGAAGGCGGGCATCCCAGCCTGTGGTAATAGTTGGGTCTGGTAAGGAGTCACCGTCAAGGTCGCTTCTAGGAATGCCCAAGCTGCTTGTAGTTCGATGTCGATGAGCAAGAGGTATCTCCTCGAAGCTGGTGGCCAATGTTGTTTTCTGTAGTTTAGTCATGATGGGCGGTGGGGAAACGGGGCGTACTGCGGGTTTGCGATAGTCTCGAGCTCATTATATTTGCGATGTTCTTGAGCTCATTACGGTACCGGAAGATTGAATGGTTTCAAGAGGCCAAAAAGGAGGGACCAAAGTTGCGTCGTGATTAGCGCCCGCGGTGTGCTATATCGTTATATCGATTATCGATAGTCGACACGCTTGACGAGTCGCGAGAATTCAATTCTGAACCCCAGATACTGGACATGAGCGCTGAGCTAGCATTACGAATGGGGTTGCGATGGAACATTGTCAAAGTGGTGCCGGGCGCTCGTGCTCGTGTGTGTGCGTGTGTGTGTGAGGAGATCAATCTTAGATGAACTTGCAATTGGTCACCCTCCAGCCAGACAGGCGCCCAAATACAGAATCTTGTCGGCTGACATCTTGGTTTCTAGGCGGACTGCCATACGGCGCCGTCATGAAACCGAAAACATGAGCAGAAAGCGTGGCGAAATTTGCCCGTGTTACGGAAACAAAGATTCCATCGTTATTGCCTGGCTATGGACTTGATTAAATGGCAAGCCCATTCTTATGACCCGAGAAACTGGACATTTTGGGTTGGTAGATTCTACGTCGAATTTCGTCTGATTCCCATATGTTCCCATCGTATTATATCATATATCAAGATTAGTCTATGGTCGAATAATTTAATTTATTATGTATCAAAAAGAATGAGTTGGGATTGCATGTAGAGCCGGGGCACCAATACTTAGGCGTACCAGTCGAGCAAAATAGCAACGTTCACACCATCCGCGGTTGCCTTAATCGTGTGAGCTGAGAGCCTGTAACTGTACATATTCATAGTAGTCTCCCTTCTTCTGAGTAAGTTGATCATGGGTGCCGCATTCGCTTACTCGACCTTCTTTGAAGAAGTAACTATGAGAAGCAACGCAGATGATTAAGAAACCTGTGACGAAAAAGCGGGAAGGGAGGGTTCGACGCACATTTTATCAGCATTCTGAATGGTAGACAGTCGATGTGCGATAGCAATCGTCGTCCGCCCTTTCGCAGCTTGATCCAGTGCAGCTTGAACGACCTTCTCAGAGTGAGAATCGAGGGCAGACGTAGCTTCGTCCAAAAGCAAGACTTTGGGGTTTCGCAGAAGTGCGCGAGCAATAGCGATACGCTCTAAAGCCAGATGTCAGTTGGAGTGGGACATTCAAGTAACGTCAAGACTTACGTTTCTGACCGCCTGACAGTTGCGAGCCTTTGCCACCGACCTCAGTATCGAAGCCGCTAGAAAAGAACAAAATGTCAAAAGACGCGCTTGTGAGGAATGATGAAAAGAGCATACTTGGGCAATGACTGGATAAAGTCCAAGATGTTGGCGTTGCGGCATGCAGCCTCAGTCTCCTCCTGGGTGACCTCTGACTGGGGCTTAATGGCACCAAGAAGGACATTGAATCGAACTGTGCCAGCGTATAAGGTAGGCTCCTGAGACACAAGGGCCAGATGCTTGCGGTAATCCTGAACGTTGAACTCCGAGATGTTCTGTCCGTCAAGCTGCCACTATGCATCAGTATCATTTCTCATGGCAGAGAATTGAATGACAAACGTAAATGTCACCCATAAGAGGATCATAGAAGCGCTCCAAAAGTTGGATTCTACGAAACAATGGGCGTCAAATTCGGCGGTATCTCTGGGCATGAAACTGAACTCACACAGTGCTCTTCCCGCAACCGCTTGCACCGACCAGGGCAACGTAAGTACCCGGCTGAACCTCAAGCGACAGTCCTCGAAGAACACGGACATCAGGGCGTGTGGGATATCGGAAATGAACATTGTCCAATTGAATATGACCCTTGATATGACCATGATCAAGCTTCTTGCCTTCTTCTGATTCGGCGTCGACTTCGGGAACCGAGTCAAGAAGTCTGATGATTGCCGAACCCGCTCCTTGAGCCTTTGAGACATCGGGAACAAAAGCGAAGACCTGGCCAGCTTCAACGGCACCAAAGGTTGTGCTCTACAAATGAACCCAGAGACATGTTAAATTATATAATGAGTGAAAAAGATAGATATGAAACATACCATGAGACCGATGAAGAACTGGAACGTCGAAGCTTCTTGACTTGCAACCATGCGAGATCCATACCAAAACACAAGCGCAATAACTAGCATAGCGATCGATTGAGATGCAGCGTAGAGAGCATTGCTCCAAAGAGCGGTTTTGGTCGACTTCTTCAGCGGAAGTTCGAGACTTTTCTTGTAGAGCTCCAAGCAGTCATTTTCGCGGGTCAGTGAAGCGACGGTTCGAATGGCGCCAGCAGCTTCGCAGGCCAAACGAGCTGATTCTTCGTGTGCTTTCTTGTTAGCCTGATCTTTCATGACGACGACTTTCTAGATTCAAAGTCAGCCTACGAAATCCAACGTCGTAGCAAATCGGACGAACCAGATGAGCATAACCACTGGTGAGCAGAAGAGGGGCGCAAGCTAATTCAAGTCTCAGTTCGACAACTCGACGACGACAAATCAGCGATAGCATACCAATTCCGATAAGAGCAAGTTTCCAGATAAAGATCAAACCAACGATAGATCCAGCAACAACACAAGTAACAGCTTGGACGATAGCACCAAGCGTAACACCTGCAAGACCATGCACTTTCTGAGGATTTTCGCTCAAATTTGCAGTGAGAGCACCGGTCTACCAAGCTCAATATCAATGGAAAGAGTAGAAATTGAGAATGTCGAATACGCACGCTATTCTCGTCTTTGTCAAAGAACGCGATATCTTGACGAAGGATGGCTTTGAAGCTCAGAGAGCGGAGACGTGCAATCAAGGCAGCAGCAGCAGCGCCGAGGAAATAGTTCTGGCATCCAATAGCCAACGAGGCGAGGATAGACATGATGAAGAACCAGAGCGCATTGCGATCACCAGCATGTCTCTTGCCAGCGTCGTCGGGAAGCGAGAACCCTTCAATCGCCTTGGAGTACACGATACCGAAAGACGGGAAGACAAGGCCGCTCACTGAAGATTACAACAGTCAATCTGCAGCAATCGGCTAATGTAGGTGGCGATGTACGTACTGCAAGAAAAGAATCCACCGATGAGGTAAGTTTTCCAGTGATCTCGAGCCAAAAGCCCCATACGCTTGAAGAGCGTAGGAAGGCTGAGATCCCGTTCCTCCTTACCCTCCGAAGCCAACCTCTTCTGTTCAATGATCTCACTCGTCAACGAGCGCCCAGTGTTCCGACGACCAAGGGGGATTTCATCACGGGCAGCGGCTGCGTAGTCTTCCTTTTCTTCAGCACCTGTGCTCTCAGTGATATCAGAGTCGTCTTGATCCTGGTGGTCGCGGAGCTTTTGGGCTTGGACGAGATTCGCATATGCGCCCCCACTAGCGAGTAGTTCGTCATGTGTTCCGCTTTCCAGGACGAGGCCATCTCCCATGACGTTGATCACGTCGGCGTCTTTGATCGTAGAAAGACGGTGAGCAATGGTGATCGTAGTGCGACCTACACACGATGATTAGTGTCTTGACTGCGATATGTGAAAAGCTTCACCAACCTGCTGCAGCCTTATCCAGCGCATCTTGAACAACACCTTCCGACTGAGGGTCGAGCGCACTCGTAGCCTCGTCAAGCAACAGAATTCGAGGATCGGATACGATAGCACGCGCAATAGCGATACGCTGCTTCTGACCACCCGAAAGCAAGAAACCACGTTCACCGACCATGGTATCGTATCCATTAGGCAACTTGCTGATGAACCCGTCTGCATTGGCTTTAATGCACGCCTCCTTGATCAAAGCCATTTTCTCTTCATCGGAGGCGTTCTCGTACTTCGTACTGATGAGACCGTGTGCGACATTCGCCTTGATGGTGGTGGCGAAGAGGATGGGTTCCTGGGACACGAGGCCGATCTGAGACCGAAGCCATTTGAGGTTGAGATCCTTCAGGTCAATACCATCCAACTTGACGGAACCGCTTGTAGGGTCGTAGAAACGTTCGACGAGCGAGATGATAGTTGACTTTCCAGACCCGGAAGCGCCTACGAGGGCTGCGGTCTTTCCTGCGCGGAAGGTGAGATTGAGTCCTTTGACGACTTCGACGGTAGGCCGGGATGGGTAGCTGAATTTGATATCGGACAGAGAAATTTCACCAACGACGGACTCAGGCTTGAGTCCCCCAGGATCTGCGGAGTCGATGGAGGGAACGCGGTCGATGGTTTCGTACAATTTGGCGGCAGCACCACAGCCCTCAGTAATAGCTAAATGGACTTAGTCATTGATATTGAGTGATACTTAGTCGACTAACCTTGAAGCTCTGGAGGCAGCATGGCCAGAGACAGGGACCCAATAAGGATGGCTAGAAAGACGTTGATAATTTGACCAGCATCCGCTGCCAACGGAGCATAAGGAGTGGTTGGATACGTTGAAAAAGTAGAAGCTCACCATAGCCCTTGATGATGAGTGTAGTACCGAAATGGAAGGCTAGAAGACATTCAGTGAAATTCCCAGAGGGGAGGCTAAAACATACCAAGGCCGTAGGACGCATAAATGGAAAAGAAGATGAAAGCTACTCCTCCACCTTCCCAGGTGGATGACTTCATGTCCACGCCATACGACTTCTGGATATGACCGTTAAACAGCCCCGAAAGAATGTTCTGTGTGCCGAAGGCTTGGGCCGTTCGAACGGAAGAAATAACTTCTTCCGCCAAGTTGCCACCGTCAGCAACGTAGTCGAGGGACATCCTAGAGATCAGCGGTAAGCAGGCGTAAATGGCCGCACTGAGGAATGAGACCGTACTGCTTGTACTTGGAAATGAATGTGTTCATAACGCTGCCAGAGATTGCCATACAAGGAAGAAGAGAAGACATCGCCAATGCGAGCCTCCATTCACGAGCATAAGCCAAGATGAACCCGGTGGCAAAAGACGATAGATAGCTGATGGTGAGTGCAACCTTTTCTGAGGTACCTTGCTGAACCAGATCTAACCGTTCTAGAATCAGTACGTCACTCACAAGTAGGGAGGAAGGGGTCTTACGAGTATCCGTTTGGATGCGAGTTGCAACTTCTCCTGCACCGACATTGTCAAAGTAGGCTACGTCTTGACGCAGAGTGGCTTCCAGATATTTCTCTCGAACGCGTTTGGCATTGAGTTCACCAGTCACGACCCAGATATACATGTAGGCATACGTGCAAACGAAGATACCAATGCCTATATTCATAACCAGGGTCAGACATGGTCATCTGGGAAGCTCAACGCACTTGCCAATGTAGACCAAATAGCTAGCGTCTTTAGCGGCCACGCGACGGAAAGCGTCAGCAACTTCTGGAATCCGGGCGGCGGCTTCTTGATCTCCTTGCTTCGCCAGCATGAGCACCGTCGTGAACTCAATGAAATCTTTGGTCAAGTTCCCGAAGAGCACAGACAACAACGGCTGAGAGTAAAAGGTATTCAGAAAGAAGTGGTCCCGTATCGGCGTATCATGATGGGTACACACCTGAGCCGCCCCTGCACCCGCCGCCGCAACCAAACCAACGAGCCTAATTAACATCTCCGATTTGGTGGAGAACCTGTATGAATGGCTAAGCGCCAGACAAACGAGAACAACGACGATAACGCACCTGAACATCTGGGAAAATGGCACTGGCGCAATTTTGGGCTTCTCGCCGTCCTTCTCTGTCTCAATCGACGCGTCATTGGGGGGCGCGAATTTCTCTTGTTCCTTGAAGTCGCCCGCCGACGCCTTCTTCGATTTCTCCCCAACCGCAGTGACCTTTTCGTCCACACTGCTAGGCTTCGACATGATTGGACGAGCTCAACCAGTCGAACGTAGAGACTGCGCAGGAGACGTAGTGGGTGAAGATCCACAATACGAAAAGGGAAAGCCAAGTGTTTATATATGTCCGTGCCACCGTGTCTGGAAGTCTCTGTGGAGGTGGTCTGATAATAATATTGTGACTCGGAGGACACGGGGCCGATTGAATGACAACGGAATTGAAGTTTCTGCCAAGCTTTTGTACCTTTCAAGCGGCATTGCGATATATGGTAGCAGCCATCCTGGTCAATGTTCTCATCGAAGCGCATAGACACCTGGTATCCGTCCTGCAGAGCCTGCCGGCGATTTGCTATTACTATGAGTTTTTCTGCAATATTAACGGTCAGGTGCCAAGCCTCCGCAGCATTGGGATTGCCAAGACAAGACTTACCATCAGCGTCTTTGCCCAGGAGATGGCCACCGAAAATTGAATGCCAACACGGTAAAACGGTAAAACGGGAACCCGGTTGGCATAGAATATGGGCCGATACCTCGGAGAGAGCTTTTCCCCAGGAGCAGAATTCAAGCAGTGTCAGAGAAGTGCCGTGTCAAGGTGTAGGTGGGCGAAAGTAGCGAAAGTCGCTCGCGAAGTGGAACGTGGGTGCCAAGATCAGCGCGGCATCCGCAGTCGATGACGATCGTAGGGTTAGGGGCAGCCGATTGACGCTCAATGGGCGCCTCAGGCTGGAGGCCATCGCTACCGGCCACCGTAGCGCGTCTTCGGAGTCACGGTCGCTAGTCGTTACCTTCCAGCTATCCTCCATTCGACGACTATCCCAGTCCCTGATTATCTATGGATTATGCGAATGAAAGGACTAACCGGGTGAATACTGGACGTGACCCACTGGACACTCTGCATTCAACCTGCCATTCTCGATTCAGACAAAACATAGAACTTTGAAAGTCCGCCATGCTCATTCTTTCTGCCTCAACGTTCTTCTCCTTCTCCAACCACCTCAACAAGATCAGCGCCTGAAGTACCGCTAACATCGAATGCCCTTTCCCCTCCGGAGTCGGACACCTGGACGGATACGTGCTCCGAGTCAAGCATCGTCGCCAGCGGAATCGTTGTCGCAGGTAAGCAGCCCCGAAAAATCAAGGTTTCATTATTCAGGGAAACTAAAGTATCATGTACCTGAGAGATAAGAAAACGAAGCAGGTTTTCAGCATCGTCTAACAATCAACGTATGTTAGAGCACGCTCAGAAAGGTGGAACGGAAATTCGAGACGAACCCTTAGTAGGAATTGGTCGCGGTTTTGTCAAAGTGCTTGAGGAAAGGATCGTCCTTCCTATCGCTAGTCGCCCATTTATAGCCAGGAGGCCAACTGTCGATTCCAATATGCTTCGCTTCCTCCAAAGTGGTACGGGCCGGAAGTAGCTCTGGAGCGGGCCAATTATACTGAGCACTGCGTGGCGGGAGAAGGAGTCGGGAGAGTTGAGGCCAGGAATCAGAGCGGAAGAGCTCGTAGGGGAAGGGGAACTGTGACGGAACACGCCAGGTAATAACCTCAGCTTCCGGGCAAATTCGAAAGAGGTGTTGAGTAGAGTTGTCCGGGCTGCGTCGGCGCATAAAATCGACTAGATGGGCCGACCGGAGTGGGGGACTGAGCGATATCGTCAGCTCCTTCGCTTGCCGAGTCCTTTCTACGAGCCGTCGGAAGGTAGGATCTGGCTCATTCATGTTGTTTATCGCAACGTCGAACAGATGCAATGATCGCAGGGAAGGGAAGGAGTTGTCGGAGAGTTCAATGTCCATTACCGGCCTCGATTCCATGAGGCCGAACCAGTTGCATTGAATTGTTAACGTTTCGAGTTTTGGCGCAACGACTCGATGGACAAGGAAAATAAGTGGAGACATGTCGTGGGACATGCCAAACCGAAAATGCTTCAATTCCATCGCTTCTACCTGGACTGCAGGCATCAACGCATTGTCTTCCCCTAACCATCCCCATAGAGAAACTGTTTCGAGTGACGGTAGCCGCATAATATCGATGAAGCTGGTGAACGACAGCGGTGGGATTTCATCATCGGTCTCCGGGCCAGGTTCGAAAACCAAGTGAACGAGGTTTTCAAGGCGTGGTTGGAATCCAGCGAGTAGCGCGCTTTGATCCAGGCGAAGGCACTGCAACGGGGGACACCGTCCCGAGAACATCTGGTTATTCCAATCGGTAGGGCCCCAGTTCGGGAGCTCTCCAAACCGCTTGTGATAACTGCTGGTACGGACATCGAGATACTCTAACTTCGGGACGGATTGGGTGTGAAGTGGGAACCACAAATTTTGCTCAAGTGACCCAAGGCTGCCATCGGAAACCATGACAAAGCGTCGCCAACGGAAGCTCTGACCCAGCGCAGTGTGAAGAATTTGATTGACTTGGTTGTCCGCAGACGTGGGGAGCTGCATGCCACGAAACTCGAAGGAGAGCTCCATGGCACGGCCACCTGACCTCTCCAGATATGTCAGCAACCGTTCGTGCTCGAGCAGAAGATTCTTCTGGCGCGGTTGGAGGCAGCGAAAGACCGTCCACAAGGAAGAGATCGATAAAGCGATTCTCCTCCAATTTTCGCAGACCCCAGATACCGCAACCTCGACGGGTATTCGAGGACAAGTGTGACCATCTTCGTAGGCACTGGCGTGCGCCGACTTGAAGATCATGGCCAGGACCTCCGGGGGTGCGACGAATGGAGGTGTGGTCTTGTTGTGGAGTTTAGCAAGTTGGAGGCGAACTTCAATTAACTCCAGCTCTAAACGCCCGATTTCAGCTTGAAGAGTCTGCTCCTTTCCCGCCAGCTGGTAGAGAGTATCTCTCTCGGCCTGGCTAAGCTTGTGAAGAGCCATTTGCCGCTACAGTTCTAAATGCTGGTGTTCTCCGTGAGTATCCAGGCTCGGAGAACCAAAAAGAGAGAAGGGTACCTAAACTGCAACCAGATACTGGTGTTGAGGTGGAAAGATGAATGAGGGCGACGTAGATGACCGTAGCGTACCCTCATCCGAAAATAGTGGCAGATCATTCCTGGTCGGGGATGAACGTTTTCAAAGTCAGCCTCGCCGGTTGGGCCAACGAGCCGGCTGAGATTGATTCAATTCCCGGCACGGTCGGTTGAATTTGGGAAGCGCTCGCACGGCGGCTCGGTAACAATCACATCTCCTTTGTCTCCCTTTCCATTCTCTCGATCCCGTCCGTCCTCCCATTTCCTCTCCACTTCTCCTCCGCGTACCGAGTCAAGGGAAAATGAGGCGCAACCGATGCTATTGATGCACGGCCAGCCTCAATTTTTTATTTGATTAGGGTTATGCACAAAGGACTAGGCGAACGAACGAAATTACAAGAAATATACGGCTATCCAATATGGTACAAACAAGAACTATCAGTCATCACAATTCAGATGGTGAGTTGTCGTTTCTATTAGTGGTGGGATGGAGGTTGTTGCATGTCAAGAAGAGAAAGGATGGAAGAAAGAAAGGAAGACTTTGGAGAAAGGAAATGCCGTCATACGCGCATAGGGTACTAACAAAGGCTATCATAGGGATGTCATGTCGTTATCGTGATCGTCAATACTCCGCACCCTTCTGAGGAGGATGCGGCTTCAATAAGTGAAGAATGCCGAAAGGGGAGCCTGGGTTGGTTGGTTGGTTTTGGTGGAGAGGAAGGGGTAAAGGAGAGATGGATAGAAACCAAATTTGGCCGAACGACCGATGGTGCGAGGACCGGGGTTGCGGCTAGAAGGAGCCCGTTACTGGGGCAGCTCCGTGCCCAGTCCGCTCGTGCCTGCAGAATCCGAGTCCTCAGGGAAGTTCAACCAGTCGCCAAAGTCGATGTCGAGCTCGGGTGGGATGGGGGCCGACTGAGTATTGAAGAGGTCGTCCAAGGTGCCAACGAGTTGGCCATAGGATGTCTCGTATCCAAAACGCGGCGCAATGCTGAGAGGCGACAATCGCCCGCCAGGAGAGGAGGTGGAGGCGGATGAAGAAGAAGCCTCTGCAAGTGGAGAGAGAGGGTCGTTGGAGAGCACATCCGCGGCCATTTGGGAGGACCATGAGGCCCAGAGCACGTTTGCATCGATTCTTGTCGATGGGAAGATGTCGTCGTGAACGAAGAGTGGAATGTACATGTTGTCGGGATCGACACCCTGTCCGGTCAACTATCCATCCTTGGTGAGCATACCGTCTCCTGATTACAGAGAAACAGAGACTTACCGGTTTAATGGCAACAGGTGGCAACGGCAGTGGCAACTTCAAAGTCGGAATATCCTCAGTCTCAACCCATCCATCCTCACCATCACTCGGTTCCTCGTCGTTGGAGGAGGCAGGAGATTGAGGAACAGAAGGAGTAGGCGAAGGTGAACGTTCAGCTGGGGAAGGCTCTGGAGAGATGTATCGAGGAGCCTCAGCGCGTGGTCGAAGGTTGTGTGCAGGCGGCGCCGCGACAATAGGTGTGGCAGACCTATCACTGTACGAATCCTCGCCCTCGCTCTCACTGTCAGAAAATTCCGCACGAAGTTGTCGGGCCTTTCGCCTCAAAGCGGCCTGCGTCATACGGGTCTTGGGCTTGGGCTTTGCGGGAGCACTCTTCTTGCCGTTGGGGGCGTATCGATAGTCGGGATAGAGCAGATGATGTTCCTCCTTCTCTTGCTTGGCCTGTTCTTGGAAGGGCTTTTGCTGCTCTGGTGTCATCGACTTCCATTCCTTCGCTGCTTGCTTGCTGACCTCGTTCTGGTTGGTCTTGGTACCGTCAACCGATGGGAGTGGCGCGTGTCGCGAGTTAAAGTAGGATCGAAAGATGATGAAGGCGTTGCGAGGGCGGGGGATGCGATTGCCAGGTCGGCTGTAGGGCTTTGCCTTCGCGCGAGTGTTGCCAGCCATATTGGTTTGGGAGAAAGATTGAGTGGGTGCGAAAGAAGAAGAGCTGGTAGATGAAGCGGCGGAGATGGCTGAATTAGAACGAGGGCGGACGTGTCCAGTATTGCCGTTCGAGGCAACAGCGACTATTTCTGGGACTGGATCGGCCTCCAAGTCGGAAGAAGGGACAAGATGTGATGTTGTCGAGGGAGGCGGGATATCGCTGGGAGTGAGGCGCAAAGAGTCGCCGCGTGTTAAGAACAGGTCTTGGAGCGTTGCACGTCCGAGCGGGACCTCCCACCCCTCGTCTGTCAAGGTCATCGTTTTCTACTGAGACCGAAGTAATGTTAACGATGAGCAATACTCACTGTCGTAGGCGATGGGGACACGGTTCTCGAGACGGCCAGAATGACGACCTTGGGAATGAGATCGACGAGCGTTGCGGATGGCGGGCATATCTGTTCCTGGATGTAAATACAAGGCAGGTTGTGAAGGCGAGGTCGGGATTTGGAAGCCAGCTACTGGATGTGGCTGCTGACGGACTTTCCAGTGCGCCTTCTTGAACCTTTTCTGGTCGTCCACCTCTATTCCTGTATAGGATCGTAGGAAAATTACCCGAACTATTATCACATCATGGTAGAATGAAGGCTATTGGCTGCTTCCCCCCGGCTTTGTTAAAAGGGAGGAGACTCTACATTTGGCAGGAGGTTTCTACAATCGGGATGTGGATCTTGGTTCCTCTTTGACGGGCGGAGGTTTTTTTTTCTTTTAAATTGCTCGTACCCTTGTTTGGCCAGTATGTCTGATAGCGTTTGGACAAATCATACTCACTTGGCATTGTCTCCACCATCATGAGCTTTCCCCAACGCCCATAGGCAACAAGGGACGGATACTAGGTCTAGTAGGGCTATTGTTCTGAGGGTCTCGAGATACACCCCTCCAAGCACAGAACCCCTCTTTTCCAGGTCGACCTATGACCAGAACCCGATATGCATTTCTTCGTGGCACGCAGTAAAGCGAAAGAAAGGATGGCATCGGATAATAGCTACTTCTCGATGTGATATCCCCTCTGAGGAAGGTTGGAGACGGCCTTCTGGCAAATTAAATGATGTACGTATCTACCCATCGTGGATCATCAATTCGTACCTCGCGACGCCAACACCGTTATACATAGACAAAGATTCTACATTGGAGTGAAGCCTGATTTGTGTTTGTTCTCTGCGGTGTTGTGGCTTTCGACGGCCAGGGCACCGTTTCCAAGGGTCTCTGTCAATGTGGTGGGCGACAAAATATGTAGCGTTGTTCGTCGTCCCACCAGATTACAAGAACGTCGAGTCATATCCTATTTCCTCCATCCGTATCGATGGATTGATCGAGATACGAGGGCAATGGATTCTGTGAACCAGGGATGTAGGCGTATGTAACAATACGCCACCATTACTTTGGAGAAGTGCAGAACTCACCAGCGCGGTTCCATCGGAATGAACGAGGCTGGCTGGGCTCATCGAGTCACTCCTTTTGAAGAGTCATTTGAATGTGGTTATATTGCGGGTCTAGGCGAGCAAGATGAGCTTCCGGATACCAGATACCGTACTTGACCCGTCAAAGAAACGCAGCTGCACCCTGGAGGTGTGTTGATCCCCGTCAGCCTACGGACAACATCGATTTTGAGCCGGCGCGTTTATTCTACTTTCGACGGCGGGGTTTATGGCCAAAAGCAAGATGACGATAACCCAAGGATTCGGAGCCACTTGGAGCTACGAAGGAGAAGGACAAGAGTCTATTGGCGCTCTTCTCGTCATAGTGGATCAAGTGGACAGGTCATGCTGCTCGGTAAGCTGGGAAAAATCTCGACACGTTCCTGGGACCCACTCCCATTGTTATAGCTGCACGAAAATTCGGAACCAAAAAAATACTTCCGTGCTGTGCACGACAGCTGTTTACCCGCGTCTTTTGGCTCTCTTCTTTCACACTCCCGCGTTCATAGTGAATTCGTTTCTTTAACTGTCATCAACTTGCGAAAGCGCTGTAGAAGGTCGACGCGGCTGGAGAAAAGATATCTTTCAGCAGGAGACAGTGGGGAAGGTCTCTCGGAGCTATTTTTCATCAGCCATAAGGTTCCGAACATGAGGCATGGTACCGATTCCCGGTTCGCGGATTGTGTTCTGATGTGGCCTGGCCCAAGCACAAGGATCCGCTTCGACGGCGATCACCTTTGATGGGAGCGAAAGCTTTCGAGGCAAATATGCACCAACAAACGTCCTTGTTCGTCATGACGTCTGATGGCCGTCTGCAATTGACCGCAATGAGAGTGGAGACGTTTATGATCGCTCCGAGTCGACGTTGAGACGCTTTATTAGGTGCGAAACTCCACGAAATGAAATACATCACTCTCTAATATTTGTTGGCCCAGCAATGAGCAGCTCAATTCTTCGACAGGCTACAGCGTCTCTCCGGACGCAGCTCAGGCAAGGGCCTCGATCACTGGCTGCCAGAGCTTCAGCAGTATCAGCACGGGGCTATGTGGACGACCCGACCCAGAGAACCCAGTTCAACTCCAGGGCCGAGGAGAAAGCCAATCCATCAGCGTCACAGGTCAAAGGTGATAAACCTTTCGTCGAGGAAGTCGAATATGTCACCTTGGATCCCGACAATGTCTCCAAGTCCAGGATGGCTTCCTGGCTCACAGGGCTGCTGATTGGCGGAATAGCCCTGACGGCGTATGGAGTGTAAGTTCTCCGGCTTGTGTCTCAAGGGAGCTGACTGACTCTTTGTTTGTGCAGCGGTTCAGTCTATGGGACGATGACCATGTGGCCCAAGGAAGTTCGCGGAGACCTTCGTAGCGGACTCCGGGAAGGATACAGGGGCGACGGTACGATGAGCGAGCAATACCTTTCTCGGTTCGTTTGACTTTTCACTCAGCTTTAGAACTTTAGAACCTACCTAACTTATCATGTAGCGCCTGGGAGACAACAAAGAAATTACCTCTTGAGAAGTTTGGAAGCCAGCCCTTCCTGAAGACCACCGGAATTGGTATTGCCCTGGCCGGAGTCTACGAAAACAACGGAAAGTTAGAGCAGGCCTACCAGATCCTCGAACAGTCTCTTAACCTTTTGCAAGAGGGGACCAACGCCGCGTCCAATCTCCGGCGCGACCTCAGTCCTGAAGAGCGCATGCGTGCTGTTTCTATCGCCTATAAACTCGGCGAACTTGCCCAAACCCTGAACAAGCCCAAAGAGGAAGAAGAGAATTGGCTCGTGTTCAGCGTCGAGACGGTGTTGAATGTCATGAAGGCTCCTGTTGTCGCGGAGGTGGTTCTTACCGATCAAGATATGAAGAGTCAGGAGGTCGCCCGGGGGATCGTAGAAGAGCTCAAGTTGCCAAGTTGGGTTCTGAAACATGACCTTGCAGCGCCGTTCGAGGCGTTGGGCAGCTTCTACTCCAGTACCGGCAAAGTCAGGTGAGTAATATACCCCCTCCTTCAGGTTTGGACCGATCGTAATGGATGGTTTCAGCTATGCCATGCCTCTCTACCTCCAGGCCATCTCCATCTTGATCCCTCCCCCGCCTCAAGTCTCTTCGGCCGAAGACCAGTGCCGCGCAGCGCAGCTCATGGGCAATATCTCCGAGCTCATCTTACGCACTAGGAACGATCCAGAAGCCATTGTCCAAGCCGAGTCGTGGGCGACCAAGGGCTTAGAGGTGGCCTCGCGTGGGCGCAAGTCGACGCTCGTCAAGCATCCTTCGTGTGAGGTGGCCTATGCTTGTATGTTGTATAACCTTGCCATGATTCGTGATGTACGTTATTTACTCTTACTCACACCACTTCTTACTAACTATGAAAACCAACAATGTTTACAGATGGCTGGAGACTCACACTCAGCTCGTCAATTGTTTGGTAAGAGCTTGGACCAATCCAGGTTAATAGGTCTTGAAGAGGGCGTTCAGAATGCTGAGAGGGCCATCAAAGAGCTTGCTAGCCTAAGCCAGCCGGCCACGATGTCTTTGACGGGCAGCCCTTCCGCATCGTAAGATATCTTTGGACAACGAAACGACTGGAGTTGACTCGAGAGAGAAGACGAAGAACGTTAAAAGTAGGATAGTGGACCTCAACTTCCTAGTAATGATGTATTCTAACAGTCTCAGTTACTGTGTGCGAAAGGGTGTGCAACGCGAAAGTCCGCCTCCTACTCGTCTGCGCGCCGATACGTGTTCAGGTAGTAACGACAATCCATGTGGTATTGGAATGATGGTAATGGAATTACAGGCTGAAAAGTTCTTGAAAGCAAAAGTCACTGTCCGTGGTGAAGTAGGTGATGAGGGGTAAGATGATAGTAGTACAGCCAAGTCCTAGTCCATGAAACACGTCAGAAGAGAAAACGAGCGAGGAAGCCTACGGTCCGTATCTGTCATCGCCTCAATCAAACTGGCGGGGCATCCAAGGCGAACTGCCGAGTGTTGAGATTGGTGGCGGCACCATCGTAGCTGGAATTTCAACAAAATCATCTGTGAGCATCGACAGAGATGGGAATACCATTTTCACAAGGGCTTACCGTCCCGGCTCTTGTCGTTTGGCCGTAGCTCCGCGTCTCGTGACTCCAGGTTTGATTTGAATCCACTGCAGCGGGAAGGGGAAGAAGATGTGAGATAACTTTCAGGATCAATCAAGAAGAGAGAGCTCACGTTGGCTTCGAGGACACCATTGACATTTCCATTGAGCGAGGCTATAATAATGTATCCCAAGAAAGTTCGGCCGTTACAACGGGGAGGTGGGGAAAGGTTTCAAGTTGAAGGACGCACCGGAGCCCCAGGAAGATATCGCGTAGGTGGCTTCGAAGTCTTCGACGCCATCTAGCACGTCAATTGAAGTCAGTAAAAGAAATGTACCCATGCAAAGTCATTAAAACTTACAGCAGGGAACGTTCTCTGGTTGGGGCTCGATCTGATTATTGGGGATGAAGAATTTGCAGTTGGCTTTAGTGAGAATACCAGCACTGAGCAGTACTTGGGGCTTTGCGGAGCTGAACATCCATGGTCGTAAATGAGTTGAAGCGTAGAATCATAGAAGTGATTCGAAATAGACATACAGCCCCGTTGTTTGGGAATGGACCTCAATCCATCTGCCTCCATTCCCAAGCAATTGATCTGTTTTATCTGCCCCTTGAATCGCAGGGAACAGTTGCAGCTGCTCAGGAGATATTTGGCTACCAGGAATGCAATGAGCATTCTCTTCAACTCGGTAAATCAGATAAGAAAAAATACGTACAAAGAGCCGAAGTCAATCGAGGGAATGGCAACAAGGTCTTCAGTATCGATTCCGAACGATCCGTCGAATGAAGGGCCGTCAAGGGCGGGCCTCTTGGGGGTTGATGTGCTCGCGAACAACTTGGGACATTCCAGGCAGAAGAAGCCGCTATCACTGCTCTTGTTGTGAGCAAGGACTGACACTGAGCGTTGGAAACAACGTACCCTGTAGTAATAAGATGGTTGCTGTCAAGCTCCTTGATGTAACCAGCTGTAAATCACGCGTTTCATTTGTGAACACATTCGATGAAAGGAAGATTGAAGAGTGCTTACATATTTTGGCAGCCCATTGAGTAATGGTCTTCGGGTTGCAGTCTGGCGATGCAGGAACAGTGGATGAGCACCTTAAGTCGTTGCCAAGTTCCCAGGCCAGAATTGTGGGGTTGGAAGCGTAACGAGAAACGACTGCCTTGACGTAGAACTTGAAGGCATCGATAATGGTGGGGTGGGTGTAAAACAAATCGTGGGTCCCTCCAGGTTTGAAGTTTCGGACGTACGCGTCGATGCCACCTAGTAGTCCGACGGCCAGCTGTAAATCTTATTCTTTTTTTTCCCTTTGGGATGAGAACTTACCGTAGTCGTTCTGGAGGGAGCCCCTTGGAATTCCTGAGACTGGCGTTGGTCGTTCGGGGTTCCAATTGTTGGTGAGCGTGAGAATAAGCCTGATCCCGTACTTCTGAGCGCAAGCGACCACCTTATCGAGCCTTTGGAGACCGTCTGGGCCTTCATTAACCGTGGCACTTCCACCACTCAAGATCTTGAGTAATCGTTAGAAGAGGGGCAGGGACAAGTGGGATGAACTACACCAACCTGAAAGTAGGGTCCTGACGCAGGTTGGCTAGGGACGTCGTTAAAAGCCCAAGTTCTGACGACCCTGAAGCCTGCAGTGGCTATGTCGTTGAAGATTGTATCCAATTCGTTATCGGTCATCGTATGAGCCCAGTAGGCATTCGTTCCGTAGAAGCGGTAGAACCTGCAACACAGCGGGTAGGTATAAGACAAAGTCCTGGGCAATATCAAGCGTGACCAACTCACCTTCCATCGAGCTGAAAAGCTCCATCTTGAACGGAGACAAATCCAGATACGTTGCGTCGAGCAAGGTCCCGGGAAGACGCAGCAACGAGCAACGCCTGGAGGACAAGAGCTACCAGAGAAATCGGCAGAGCGAATAGCATCTCGCTTTCCGTGGATGTCGTCTAGGATGAAGCTGCTGAATGCCAGAGTGGTTTGGCGTGAGCTTTATATGTGAGGGGCCAGTATAGTACGGGCGCCTGTGAAGAGGCTGCGTAGGATAATTTTGACCGACATCGCAGACCCAGGCCAGCGTCATGAACAAGCATGGTCTGGTTATGACGGAACTCTATGTCCCATTCAGTTCAGGTGACCTTCCCTTCGATCTACTTTGGTTAGCGTTATTCGATTAATTGTGGCGCGCAGAACTCGTCGACAGACGGATTGACACTCGGGCCAGGGTCCTTGCAAGGCTTCTACATTTCCGCCGAACTTGGATATACTTAAAGGGAAACGATTCTCACTCGGGATTCAGGTCGACAGAGTGTCAAATAAGAGTACCACGCCGAAGGTCTGTATGTGACCGAGAGAAAGATTTTTCGGTGTCAGGGAATGAGTGAGGGAGATTTGCACGTTCCTTCTTCATGAGAGGGCATGAGTTTGATGGAGTGATGGAGATAAACGCCCAACCTTGCTCGGTAAAACTAACTCACACCAATCCCACAAAAACCGTGAATTTCCACCGAGAGCCGCGCAGAGGTGCCTAATCGTCGACAAGCTCGGGTTTGTTGAAATGCATCGGAAATGAGTGCGCAGACTGGCGGCCAGCACAAGCCATAGGCCAGACCCCCGGAATCTGGGTCACAGGTACACGGGTAAGCGTTCATCGTAACATTGATCCCGCTGACAGGGTGAAGAGAATATTGAAAGTTTCCCGCTTCAGTCTGTTCCGTGCTCAAATAAAAGGCATGAAACGTTTTCTTATCTCATTTTGGGGTCTCGCTTCCGAACGCGGCAAGAGACACCTGGCCCTGCCGGATTAGTGCAACAATACACTCTGATTGTTGTGCCCCCATGGTGCCACGAAACACATCGATTGTACCTCTCACTCACAGTATACCATTTCTCTGCTTATTGTTGCACCAGATACCTCTGCATACACTACTCCCCACTGCAAGCCTGCACAACTGTTGCACAACTGTTGCCACACGACCTTTACACC
>SDEE01000835.1:0-20052 GCA_004126415.1 Candolleomyces aberdarensis
GGACGTCGTTAAACTTGACGTTCCGTCTATAAACACTCTTATAGCTGAAGGGATACACCGGCAGCGGGTCGATCGTTAAACTAGCCGGCCCGCCTTAGTACGATGATAGAGTGACAGGACGTCGTTAAACTTGACGTTCCGTCTATGAACATTCTTATAGCTGAAGGGATACAACGGGTCGTCGTTAAACCTGCCAACAGTCAGTGCCCCCCTTCTCGTGGTTATCGTGACGAGACGTCGTTTAACTCGACCATCAGTCCGTTCGATATGAAACCTTCACACCTGGAGAGGGTCGGCCGCTGCCGTTCACTCCTTTCGTCTCGGCCATGTCCTTCGAATCCGAAACAGTCGGTATCATTAACAAAGAGCCTGAATTGTTGAATGCAGATGGGGTGCATCATCATGTACACGGTAGTTACAAGAATATAAGAATGTGGTTGGGGAACGGAAACGCAATGAAAGAAATACAAAGAGTCGAGGTGCTAGGGGATCTAGGCTCTGATTCAAGGGAGTTGTGAACTTTCGGTTTCGCACCCCTGCTGCAGCTCTCTGCGCCGGATCTTGATCCTCGCAATGACAGAGTCTTCGTGGATTGTACGGGTATCTGACGTATTGAGCTTTGGGAAAATCTGCCTAGCACGAATCGTCAGACGGCAGTCACTCGAAGCCACTGTGCAGAGTACCTGTTCCACCACCTGAGAAGTTCGTCGGCTTCTTCTCGTTCCTCCGGATCCTCCAACAGCTCAACGATGAGATTGTAAAAATATTCAGAGTCGGTCACCCGGTCAGTCCGCGAAAATGTACTGGCCGAACAGAGTGCAAATCGTAGCTGTTGATCAATAGCATGTCCGTTTGTATCAACTGGAATACGGAGTAGGCTTTATTTATCAGTGACGTACCTGGGTAGCTATATACGCAATAGATGGACCTGTAACAGCTTTCATGCCGTGGATGCGAGCATTGCACGATCTGGTCGCACGGTTTTCATTACGGTCGTTGACAGAGCTTGGAGAGGTAAAGACGTGCTTGAAGGCCTAGTAAATGGCGACGAAGTCAGTCAAGAATAAGAATCTGCTCATAGATATATCAAAATATTCTTGTACCGAAACCAAGAGGCGGCTTTGCAGGAGGCCTTCCCAAGGATTTGCGGGATTGTATGCATAGTCCCTGTAAATGAATCGAGGCCACATGTCCCCAGATGGTACAAGGGTACCAGCTTTAAGATCCCTGCGAACCCTGGTAGCAAGTGGGCCATCAGACCGTGTATTACAAGATTTTGGTGATTTGACTTACTTGGTGTCGTTCCACTCCAAATTTACCGGGCAAAGAAGGTGGCCGGTTGTGTCGTGATAGAAACCGCGGTCGGTCTTCACGTTGCGTTGGATTGGTGGGCTCAACACCCCGCCAATAGGTGTGATCCAATCAACAACGGCGGATTTCAATGATTTGCAGTCATCTGCACGAGCTGAGCTTACTCCCTTGGTTATCTGTATGAAGGAGGTTATCAGCTGTAGGACGGTATGAAGGAGGTTGGTACTGGACCATCTCTGCAATGTAGTATATCTCTTGTTCTGATCCTGTGCAGAGCCTCTCTTCCAGGTTGGGAGACAACGCCAGGAGCTGGCGGTAGTCGTCATGCTCCTTCTTCTCGCTGCAGGAAAATTTGTTTCAACTCTTAATGGATTCCCATTTGGGAGTAAGAAGGGAGGAAGTCTTACCTTGGCGAAAAATCACTTTCAGAAAGACGACCCAGCTCTAGTTGGACTGTCCTGGAAAGTCCATTCTTGATGAGGGTTTGCATGCGACAGAAAGTGCTGACCGTTCTGCCAAAATGACGGCCGTGGCCTACTAACGGGTCTGTCTTCATCCTAAAGGCAGAAAAGCAATCAGCCCACACGAAAGTGTCAGAATGAGACGTACTGTTTCCTGGGTGTTCCGGTGCTTGTGAAGACGGAGTCGGTGTATCCGCGTTTACGGGCGTTCCCCTGGGGAGGTTGATTTTCTTTGCCGGAGTTTGCAGCGCTACTGGCCATTGGTAGACAACCACTTTGAACAAGTATCACAGTGGGTAAGCGGGAAACCAGGTCGAGTTGGGAGTAGGGTAGAGGAACCCGGGGGTGCTGACGATACCATGATGGGCACGGTGACTTATATATCAGTCCACCGACCCGATAAATCTTCAGTCTCCGTATTCCCTGACAAGCTGCCGTCCCACGAGTTGGTTGTTATCTACCATGACTCGGAGTTCCGGGCGTATGCCACTAGTATGAGGCTAAGCATGGCCTTAGCAACTGACACTGCGCGGCGTTTGCGATATGGAAACAACTCAGAAAATAGAGTCGTTGCCAGCCTAACGTTGACATAGCGGCGGCAGGGTCACTGCGACCAACCTCTTAGTAGTTGACGGGGCGGGGTGGTTGAGAGACGGTTCTAGGTGGAGTATTTCAAGCGCACTACTCTATCGGGTACATGTCGTCAAATGCTAACAGCTCCCGATCATCCAAATCATCCAATTCGTGTTGTTTACCAGGTTGGTAAGGGTCTTCTCCAATATTTTCGTCCTGAATTTCGTCGTCAGGTAGCTGGAATGGAGGCAGTGTGTTACCGTTCAGCTCTGGTTCCGAAGGCTGTGTGGTCGCTGTCACTAACATCTTAGCAAGGGCCACTTATCGGATTGAATGACCGTGAATACACACCGTGCGTTGTGGCGTCCCGACTGGTATTAGATGCTGGCTGTAAGAGGCAAAAATCAAACTCAGGCGGAATAGAAGGAATGACTGGAGGCGGGAAGTTGGGGTACATGTACTTATGCCCAATAGCCATTCCCCACTGGTACCTCATGAACATGTCACGATCAACGAACCTGGCAAAATGGCGTCAGTGGATTTAGTCGAAATAGCGTCAAGGTTGGCCCACTTATTGACGAAGTATGCGTTCCAGAAATCTTCTCCGCCGGTACTCCAACGGGAGCTCACTTCGTCTGACTTGCCGCGCGAGAATCGCGGGACAAGATGAGTGCCACGGACCACATCGGTAGGATCAATAAACCCCAGGGCGTCTGCATCCGTGAGGGGACAGGGCTTCACTTGAACCAGAGAAATGTCTTCGTTGTAGTTTTGTATAGCATACCGCCGGACCCAGAGGAACTCTAGACGGTGCAACTGGTCACGCCTTGAACCATCTGGAAGGACGCCGAGAAATGACGCATTTGCGTGGAAGATTTTCAAGACTTTAGCGTAAACGTAGGGGTGTTCCTGCTGGTGGCTGTCGGGCGTATAACTGGCATTCAAGAGCATAACATTATGCTGGGAGGAATTAGTGTGAATGACATCTTGGTCCCTCCGCATGTCATAAGTGGTATAGTTGAATCTTGCGACTTTATGTTCATAAATTCGTTCGTGTTGAACCTTCACCGATGGCCATTCCGCACAGTGAAAGGAGGCTTCGTGCGAGAATCCCATGCGTTGAAGGATGCGTGGAAGCAGGATGAAATCCTTTTCAAAAGAGGAAGTCAGTTAAATCCTTCGGATATAGAGTCGGGGATTGCTTGACATACTACTAAATAGGGGTCTCCCAGATGGGTCACGAAGTTATACAAGTCCTGTGGGCAGTTTTGATTCATGCCCAAAGCAAAAGGCAAATCTGGGGATAACCAGGCATTCTCCAACGGCCGTGTCTCCGGCACAGGTGTTTCGGACATGCCTGCTCGTATTTTGGCGAGCCTGGCCTGACGGCGTTCAATTTGGGCCATTTGATGTTCGTAGTCCTTTTTGTCTGTTCGTGGATACCAGGACTTCGGTTGACGATGAAAGAGTTCTCCCTTGGATATCGGGGTAAACAGGCTATCGTGGCCGATAACGAGAGATTGGCTTACCGTCTCGGTCGAGTAAGAATCCGTCGTCCCAAATCTTCGAATTGTTGAGACGTAGTCTCCCAGGTAGTGGAACTTTATGGTGTAGATACCCAGAGAGACGGGCTTCCGGGAAGCGGTCGCAGAATTTCCGTTCTTGGCGTTTCGGCGAGCTCGTGCTTCCGCCTCTTTGGGAAGTTCTTTAGTTTCCACCTTAGAGCATGTATCTCTGTCGAATATCCTAATCTGTGCCCCTAAAAGCGTTGTCGAGTACTCTAAAAACTCCAGGGTGAAGTCGTTGTGTAGACGGAGTTTCGCCAAGGCGTGCCACTGCGCGAAAGTGTACAACACTCTAACGAGAGTTGTATTGTGCGGTTCTGGAAGCAAGCACTCGAATGCTGGGATAGCACACTGGACATCATCAGTGAGACATCGGTTTCCTCATCGAAAGTTACCCATACCTGGAGGAGATTCTCATAATCCCTGGCAGCTCTACGTTTCATCTCAGATGCATTAGTCGAGAATTTACGAATGGAATCCCGCCCGAAGGTTGGGGTGGACCGATACCTGGACACGATGAGTTGATTGAGCTAGCCGATTGAATTATAGAATTCGCACCGAAAGTCGAGCTCAGCAGCAAGAGTTGGTCCAGAAGGGTGTGTAAATGCATTAAGTAGGCGGATTAGATGTATAAACAGCCGCTTCCAAACGCCGATCTCGACCTCGTGGAGGAGATCAACCACCAGAGTAGAAAGGATATTGAAATCGAGGGATGCTAACGACGTTTGCAATGCATTCTAAGGGAGATAGGCTGAGCATACAGCATCTGGATATGAACAACAATTCGTACCTCAACAGCGATGAGCGACTCGTCTTTCAGATGCTTATCCACTCGGTCACCATCGATTGCGAACCCGCCCTCAAAGGCTTCAACGCGCGCATCTGTGATGGATCTCATTTGCTTCTGCACATCGCGCAGCTGTGAATGCCTCGCTGAATCTTCAGGTGCACCGAGTTTGGAGAGGTCAAATTTGGATTTAACGACGAGGCAGCGGTGGCAAGGGTGGTTTCCATTGTTCCGGATGGTAGAAACAAGGCTTCTGTGATATACCAATCGAAAATTAGTTGACCGAGAGCTCATCCACTGCTGATATGCTGTCTTACTTTTCTGGGTAATCGGCAGAGTAGGTGAAGATCCGGGGGAAGAAGCGCCGCCTCCGCCCATCCGCACATGTCAGGACAATGCCGCTCCGCATAGCGCTAATGAGTTCGCTGTCCAGCAGTGCCGACCACTGTTTGTGAAAAACTTCACGATTGCAGTGGGTGATTAGTGCTTCAGACGGAACTTTGCCTCCGTTCTTTTCCTTGAGAAAATCAACGAAACTATCGGATAGCTGTAAACGCCGTTCAGCAACAGATGCGCTCGAATGTTGGGGGAATACATACAGATTCAAAATACGCAACTTGATTGCACAGTTGCTCTGTCGGCTTGCACCGACGATACTTCGATTCATTGCCGAAGAACATATAGATTGGCCAAAGTGACGCAGAACCAAACGATGCGAGCGATGTGGAATCTGACCAGAACATTAGCGCTACAACCACGCGTTCCAAATTGCGATCTCCATCATCGAGGCAAAGCCTCTGAACCTCCTCATGGGCATCCCGGAATACAGGCGACATGTAGAGTTCTCCATAAAGGTTGGTTTCTGGGAAATGAGGTGCAGGTTTCCAAGTAGCAGAGAAAGGGTAGTAATGAAAACGGGGTTGGTCGGTCGGGCTGGTGAGCTTCTCTTTCATGACTGACACGATGTTGCGACAGCGCATTTTGCCAACAAAGTATGAGTGAACGCCAGGATTCTTCATGCGGTTGTGGAAGGGAACGTCGATGGTAATAGGTACGGTCTTCCATCCGTCGTCTTCGATCCATGCACCGTCAACATCGTCGAGGTCTTCCTTGTTTGCGCCCAGAGCATGGAAGGCTGCGTTCCATTCAGTGTTTACAACGTCGGCGACTGAGAAATTAGGATCCTTCATAATTTGAAGCAAGTCATGGAAGTCGCGCAACGACTTGTTCTGGGATTTCCAGTACCAATGGGCGAGGGACACGGCGCTTTGACTTGAAAAGGGGCCATACTTGTGACATCGGGCCATGGTCGGCTGGCTTGGGATGTCGGTGAGATCGGACAAAGTGATGCTTTGGTCGGGATCATGTATGAGGCGGGATCCAGGCGGCATGACATATATTCGGGTAACCCCAAAGACACTCGGTCGAGACCTAAACACTACGAGGGGTATTGAAGCAACAGCTACAGCTGTTTGAGAGGGCACAGTAGCTGAGGTATCGACGACGTTAGAAGTGGAACTCTCTTCGATATCGAGCTGAACAGGTGGGGGACGCTCGGGAAGAACGTCATCTCGGTAACGGGCGGGAAGGCGAATATTTCTGGTAGACTTTCTCGTTGCGATGGGTTGGTCTATAGTCTGGAGGGCGTCAGGCTGTCAGAGGGAGAATAAGGGTATAAGGGACATGGAAATAACGTACAGAGTCTTCAGGAAGTTCTGTGAGGTCCGGCGCAGCAGGAGGTAAGATTGTTGGATTTGCCTGAAAGCGACAGGGTTTAGGTTCAATGTGTGCCACAACCGAGGAGCACTCACCAAAGGTGTTGGTACTGAATTTTCCGTATTCAAACCCTGCGTGTCAATCCGGCGCCGTTTCCTGGCGTCCCAGATGTCCTTTGTCTGAGCTAGGAGGTCTGAAAGCTCCCTCTTGCTTCCCCGACACTGTCGGCTGTGGTGATCAAGAGTCCACGAGGTGGCAAAGGACTTCTTGCATCCGGCGCACGGAAACGATTTTTGGGAAGCTAGTTCATATCCAGACTGCCATTGACTAAGTTAGGATTAACCAGCATAATTGGACGGTATTCGCTCACCATCGTTCGAGCTTTGAATGCGAGGGAAAGGAAAGGGGTTGAAGAGGCCGAATGTTCGACAGAGACAACCAAACACGCGAAGTTCAACGAGTGGGGGCCCGAACGATGGGATTGTGTCGAACAGCAAGTCAGCAGCGTGATCGCAGTGAGGCGGGCTCGATCAAACTGGCACGAGAACGGCTCAAAAATGAGGGGGGAACCATGTGATCGCGTTGCTAGCCTGCCATTTGGCACAGCCGCCAAATTGGTGCTGGCACTGCCAAGTACTGTACTGAACTGTATGGTAGAAACGGTAACGCGTAACGCAGTGCTCGGATGTTGCCTAATTCCGCAGATGTAACGCATAACGCAGGGGCGGTTGCTTGAATTAAATACACACAAAAATGGGCCTAAAATCGAATATTTTCCACCCGAAACTTCAGATGATTCAATACAGAAATACGCGCTCAAAGCGGGTTGCGCAATCATGCGAAGTGATAAGTTCACGTCCTGTCATGAAATGAGAGCCACCAATCTGGTTGGCGTTGCCTAATCTTGGCACCGTAATGCCTAACGCACGGCCGGTTGCCTAATATCTCGGTGCACAAAATGTAACGCTCCAATCTCGGTTTCTACCATACAGTTCGGTACAGTACTAGTAGCGCGTGATTCAAGAAGTCGACGTTCTATGTATTCAAGTGCAAAAAGTTATGTACATGCAGTGGTGGAAGAAATATCTGTGCCAAAGGCAAAATTATGAGTCTAAGGGTGAAGCCTATTTTACGTTCTCCTCTCAGACAAAAGCTCAAGAAGGGCAGGCATTTCGAAGTCGCTACTCTCCAAATCCGATTCCAGCTCTGTGTCTGAGTCGAACTCTTCGATGTCGGGAACTTGATGCCTCCGATTTCTGAGGGGGGCCCCAGGAGTACGGGCTCGGATTGGAGACGGTGTTTGCGGTCTATCCCCGGTCATGGCCTCAAATCTTGCGGCCCTCTGAATGCGACGAGGGTTCGAGCCAAAGCTGGAGGAGTGGACCTGGGGGATGGGACCGGCGCACTCGAGAGAGTGATTAGCTGCGAAAGTGTCCCGGAACATGATCCTTCGGCAACGAACACATTGGACAAAAGTTGCCCAAAATCGGTTCTCGCATAAACCTGTCTGAAGACTGCGATACAAGGCATTCTTCTCTGCTTGTTCGTCGGCGGGGTCTCCTGTTTGAAGGCCTGGGCGTGAACTATCAGAAAGAGCACTGGTTTTTAGCCCGCTAAAGGATACTGACCTCCGTTAGGTCGCGCGCACACAATCACGTCCGGCATCACCTGGAACAGGCTCTTACCCCCGGAGAAAGATCGTCCAAGAGACGAAATGTAGGCTAACTCTTGCGGTGGAAGCGGCTGAGCTGATGGGAACTTGACGTCAATATGTCGCCCATACGCTCAATAAACAACCGAATGCTCACCTCTTTTGTGCAATCTTCGAAGTTCCAGATGACCCACGGTGTAGAACCTCTCTAAGCAGACTGACATTTGAACCGAATCAGAACGACAAATTAGCACGAGCGACTGCTCTACACCACTCACGCAAGTATCCGCAGCGTTGCTTCGCGCAGACTGCAACATATTCGCCATGTAAGGTCGCAAAGTTGCGATCTCGATCACCATTCAAGTTTTCCACGATACCAATGCGACATTCGGTGTAGTCCTTGCCGTCAAGATAAGCACATACGCAGCATGGAGCTTCAAGCTCATGCGTGCGTCGATATCCTTCGAATTCACTTGGGAACAACCGGCGTTCTAGCTTCAGGTCGTAAGGCCTGATTATCCGACTACAATCAACACAAAATCACTGAATGGTAGCGGGAGTGTTCACAACGTACCAAGGATAATCCACGATGGACTGCGTTTCAGAGTCATAGTGCTTCGGGCAAGGGGTGGTGTGCAAGGTCTGGGTGTGAGAAGCCTCGACCTGGCGCAAAAAGTGTTGCACTATAATTCGAGGGTCTGGAGTTTGAAAAAGAGGCTCCATTATCAAAATTTTGAGGGTAGGTAGTACTAGATGTTGGGATAGTAGACGTTGTCGGGATTGCTGGAGTTGACTGAGGAGATACAGCCACCAACCCATATATATATACTGTTGCGGGAAATCTAAGGTCGTTACGATTCAACCTGAAGCGAATGCTGTCCTACAAGTTGTCATGACTCTTAGTAGTACATATCCGAGTGGATGTCAGCGCATTCCCTTACAAGGATCTCGCAGGCAGCGCCATAGCGAATTGCCAAGGACAACAGTGCTCGCAACACGTCAATCAAAAGTATAATTTGTCGTGTAGAATAAAATGGGTCGTGAGGAAGTCATTATTTGCTATTTCATAAAGTTCGTTGAAGCGCAAGCCGCCCGATCGTTGTCTAGTGCATGTCGTCATGTCAGAAAGCAGTGTGAATACGGGAACAGCCACACTGCGGTAGTACTACCGGCGTATCATCGCGTCGTACTAATTACTAATACTAGTAGTAAGCGCCCGGCGGCTCTTTCGAGCCTCATGCCCTCATACTCGCGAGGCTTCTGATGGTGACCTCGATCCTTTGGCAACTTATTATCATGCTACGGCAGTACAACGGGCTCGAAATTTTTGCTCTTGAAACCATAGTAGTACACGATCCGACGGCTAACATTTCGACAAGTAATGAAAATGATTTGAATAGTCCTACGGCACCAAGCGAGAATCAATATGGCATTCGCCCCTTACCCTTTATATCTTGACCAGACTCCCCGTAGGAGTTGAAGGTATTCTGGAACTCGGGACCGGAGCCCGGCCTGGTATTGGGGGGAGGAGAGCCTGAGGGGAGAAGGCTGCCGTCGGGAGGCGGCGTCATGCTAATGAACACCTTGTTCGGCCGCGCAGGGACGCTTTGGCAGGTGTAGTTAGTATGCGCCAAGACCTTTTCGCACTTGGTGTAGAGGTAAAGCTGGTGGTACCAGCCTACTTGCCCGTTACCATCGACGAGGTACGCCGCCGGCCGAGCCAGAGTGTAAGGCCGGAACTCGCAGGTGTCTGGAGGAGGGGGTGAGAGCGTACTGGCGAGATTCACCACGGACTGGAACACTCCCTGTCTGTCGGGGAAGACCAGCGTATTTGCTGGCCCCGACGAGTCGGCGCGTTTGGGGGAGGTCTTCTTCTTTGGCCGCCACGTTAAACTCCCAAGGATCTAGAAGATGTTGGTTAGGCGAGGTCAGGACTAGTATCAACGGTTGGGAGACTTACGGTGCTCAAATCCAAGCGCCGCTTCACTGGTGGGCTAGGCTCGGCGGCTGAGCAGGGTGGGACCTCGTACAGCCCAGGGCCCATTCCTGGGTTCCCTTCGCGCAGTTCTCCCATCTAGAAAAAAATAAATTCAATTGAAGGACGTCAGTAACAGGAGTCGGTACTCACACCAAAGACGTGCACGCGGTGATAGTTGATGATATGGCGCAAGCCGCTCATCCGTTCGTTAGTATAAAGGAATTCCATGTCCTCGTCGTCGCTGCACGACAAAAGCCTAAATAAATTTAATCAAGCGGTCAGTGAGTTATAAACCGCATATCGGGGTGCGAACGAACCAGGTCTCAATGTCTTCCATGCAGGTGAGAATATCCTGGACAAGGGTGTCGCGATCCCTGTCGCTGGGGACGGCAGGACTCGGAGGGCTGGCAGGAGGGTCGTAGTTGCTGGCGTTCAAGTACGTCGCAGGCCATTCCTGACTGGTGCTGGAATGAGGCGATACCGGCACAAGTTGCGTGGGGGGAGGGCAAGAAGTAGACCCACTCATGATGGTGTAGGGTTACCAGTCGTATCGGACTCACTGCTCTAGTTATAATATTTGGCAATTGACTAGGGAAGCTCCTATCTAGGAATGTCCAGGCGTGCAACCAAGCAGCTGCGAATACTGTGGTTCCCTGAACATTCTATTCAAAGGACGTCGAACCGGGAGCCCGGCGTGACATCCACCAGTAACAGGTGTTATCCACGCATTCGCCAAACTGATACTAATTCCAGTCCTCGTTTCAAACAAAGACTTATCGCTTACGTTCAAGAATACCGTTTCCTTACTATGCCTTCTTTCAGCGGAGCTCCAGACCCCTTGAATTCCACAACCGCGAGGCCGGCCCTGTGTAGGTGGTACTATGGATCCACCAACTTGGTTCTCATTCCAAAAGAACGCTGTTCATTGAAACCATGATGCCGTGGTAGCTCCAATGAGAAGTAAAGGGAACTGTGATTTCCTCAGACCATGGCCTTCCATGAGTGCAAGAACCCCGTCCCCAATTCAAAGACCGCGAGGCCAGCGTGAGGCTCATCCATAGCGGGTGGTATTCAATCCACCAGCTCGGCGGTTCTCCTTTCGAATCAAGGCTTATCACTTACGTCCAATCAGTGACCGTAGCAATTCCATTGAATGAAGAAGCGACAGGGAAATGGGATTCCTTGTTATTCCCTTTCTTCCAGTGCGGAGTCCAAACTCTCAATTCAAAGACAGCGACGCCGGCGTGCAGTGGCGCGATAGATCCACAACTGAGCGCGATTAAAATGGTTTAACATCATACGTTTACACATACTGTGACAGTTCCGATGAAGAACTTGGTCATAGGGCCTGAGGGTTGAATAGTAACTTCTCACTATCGCCTTCCTTCCCGCACATGAGAACCCCAAACCCTCAATTCGAATGTGGAGCACAAGCTGATTATAGGAAGCGCTTCCTACTACCCTTCCTTACACCGCATGGGAACCCCAAACCCTCAACTCGAAACGGGAGCCCAGCACCAGGTGACGTTCACCTTTCGCTCAAACCATACGTTAAAGACTTAATCGCTTACGTTCAATTCGCTCCTTGAAGTTGCGAGGCGTCCGGAGTGGCAGTTGTCACTGTTACGAAACATTCTGGGGCACATTTGACATAGCCTGATCATTCTAACGACGGAGTAAAATATCGAAAGAATTAATTTAATGCTGTTGCTTGGTTATATCCTTGACATAAGTCAAAGTCGTTCAGAGTCGGCTGTGCCGCTTCCCGCCGTTGCTCGTTGCCAGCCCTCGCCGATGGCAATTTACAAGCCTTTAAAACTCTGTTATCCAAACCATCCGGGTACTTCACTGCCTGCCATCATCCCCCATGACTTCCACCGCCACTCCCGGGGAACCCGCCACTCACGCACTCGACGCCACCACCCAAACGGATGGCCCAGAACTCCTTCTTCCATCACACGAGCTAGCCGAGGTGTCTCATGCCAGAGCCAAAAGGCGCCGATGTGGGTCACCTCCGTCACAACCTCAGATCTCTGATGCTGATATGGGTCTTACTAAATGCAGATACATCGGACACAACTGGTACAGAATTAGAACTCTTACGGATGCGTCGCGTCGAGCGCCGTCTGAAAGCCCAAGCTCAGAGGCGTAAAGAGGAACTCCAAGACTTGAAGGACGAGTTGGCGGGAGCGCAAACAGAAGTAGTTCTCCTCCACGAACGAATAGGTGATTTGAAGGACACACTTGATGAGACACAAGCTGCTCTGGACCAGGCGAGAAAGCTCGTGGATCAGTTCCGGGGATGGTGGATCAACGAGTATTATTTTGTCAAAGTCCTCATTCGAATGATTCCCTCATCTCAGAGGAAAGAAATCGACAATATCGCGGCTTCCTCCCATGCCCGATACCGGTCCTTTTTCAGCAGCCCGTAATATCGTATCCATTTGTTATCGTCCCGAATTCTTACAGTCTTGTTCCTCCTTGTATATGTTCAATATCAAATTCCTTCAAATGCCAGGACTGTCTTTGGAAAACCGCGGTTGCCATTCATGTAGTAAAGTCAGGCCGAGAAAATATCTGACTACGTGCAAATAAAAATACATGTCCAGAGCGGGTATAAGACGAGAGGCGAAATCATAACTGAAAACATAGAGGTACGAGTGAAGGGACGGGTGAAGACCAACATCAGTGTATAATACGCAGCAGGTAGACCCTAGAGGCCTCACTCAGCATTCAGGGGGGCAGGTGCCGTCATTCTCCGACCCGCCTTCATATCGGACGTCGCTGTGGGTGAGGTGTGAGAATGAGTCAGGCAATCCGAGGCTGCGTGACTTACACAACTCTCTGAGATGACCCTCGTACGTATCCCTCCATGCTTTTTGATAATCCTCTACCGTAGAGCATCAGTCGCAAGAACAACGGAAGGGCGATGGAGGCCTACCAGAAATGCGAGCGACAATGGGTCCCTTTTTAATCCAGAACTCTGCCTCGAATTTAACAGACGAGGAGAGTCGTTCACGTTCGACTGCCAACTCGAGGACGACCACACTCAGCATGACATCGTGCCAGACTTGGGTATATTCGTCTGTGGAGCATCCAACCCGAATCTTCCTGGCGCATTCGTCGATCACGCCCACCGCATCTCGGACAGCTTTGTTGCCCACACTCCCATATCCTGGAGTAGTCCTAGAGCTTTCGCTGAAACAACACCGTCAGTGCGCCGACACAATTGCACTTGCTCATTGCATCTTACATGGACTGAGAGAATCGTCAGCACCTTGAGAATATGGCCGATGCGATGGAAACTTACCGTCCTTCCGATACTGATTACTGAAGTCTTTGAGGTGATTGTCATGGTCGCCATGGTATGAGGAGAAGTTCTTATGGGTGGTTCACTCGCAAGTTGAGAAAGTCGTTGTCACAACCGTGACAATTGAGCGACGTCAATTATACTTTGTGACATCCCCGGGCCGGAACGGATCTTTCTCCTTGAAAGGGACAGCCCTTGTTCTGAGAGCCTCAGACTCGGAGTAGTGTTCCTCACGGGTAAGCCTAACCCGCCGGGTAGGCGGATAGGATACACACGGGTGCGGGTACGGGTTAGGGTCCGCTTACCCGCGACCTTCAAAACGAGCCTAAGAACAGCTCAAACGGACCAGAATTGACTGAGATACAGTCAAACCAGCGATCATCACTGCTAGTAAAGTCTCGGAGGTGCGGCGGCGTTCACTGATGCAGAGAGAACGGATCATTAGTACAACGGAAGCAAATGCCCCGGTCCCACTAATTCCATCGGACCGCGGTATTGACAAGGCTTCCATTCCAATGCCATTGAAGCTTGTGGATTGGCCGTGGAATCCGATGTGGTGATTTGTTCCCGATCGGGCCCACAAAAGATTCTGATCGAGATCACGAGAATGGCCTATCTGAGCCTTTCCAACAACGTGACGAGCCTTTATGTGATTGTTGTGGCTGTGCGTCGAAGTCGATATTGCCAAATTCACGCCGAGTTGGAGTTGGACACTGCCAATACCACCCARATGAAGCGCCCACCGTYTACCTTCCGTTCTCTCATCCCGTTCACAATGTCCTCCCCAATTATTGATACCTCTCTACAGGACCACTTTTCTCCCAACAGCCAATACCGGGTGAGATCAAAGCCAGACTTTCACAACCCATTACACGCTCACCAAGCTGGCTAGACGCCTTTGACCACAATCTTTCCAATGCCATTCCTTGGGGTGTATACAAGCCTGCCRACCTTCTGCRTGACGACGAGTCAGAAGCTATGCCCAAAACCAGCATTTATCGTGTCAAGAACGGTAAACTCGCTCCTTCAGTTACGGAGGGGTTGGCAATGTACACGACAGCGTACAGATTCTATGACGTACTAGTTCGGTTGAGGGGGTCCGTAGAGTGCCGGTCCTTGCCCCGCCCACTGAGGCACAAGAGGCAGGGTAGCTGGATGGGGAAAGAAAGCCAATGGCCGGTAAGTGTACTCTTCTTTCTCTTCTGCCATTACCCAGCACCAATGACAGAGGCTTGCTCTAGAATTTAGCCGCCCTATCCGACTTGCGGCAGGCGCTGAAAACTTTTTCAGATGAAGGCCAGACTGCAACCAAATTCCTTCTAGCCAATCCTCGAACTTCAGCTCTTGCAGGGTCACATACCGATACTTCTGTCCGTCTGGCCGATGAAATAGCAGCCGTCAAAAGAGGCAAAAAGGTGCTAGTTGTCGTCAAGAATCTGGCTTACGTGGCTTTTTGCATCAGTATTATGATGAAAGTGCGTGTTCCCATTCTCCGGCGTCCGAGCCTTGGTCTCAATCCTGATACAATTCCAAGGGCTATCTTCAAGTTCCCGACCACGTTAATGAAATTAGCTTTGACGAAGAAACCGCAGCTTCTGGAAATATGGCACCCCTCATGAAGAAAGCAAAACGAATACGCCAAGCTTTGCAACAACTGGCCGTTATATCCCCGCTTCTAGCTTTAGTTTCAGAGGACTTGACCGATCCGTCCCTGTGTCCTGAGGAGCTACTACTGGTAGGTCAGTTCTTGAGAGCTCGGAGACAAAATCTTACCTTTACCCTGCTTCTAGAACATGAAATTGCTCGGAAACGACACCCCGGCGGCTATACGTGCTCTTGAGGATGAGGTTTGGAATGCAATCCTTGGGATGGTTGAAGGTCGCCATACCTCGATTGCAGCATACATCCATTTGCAAACCATCGTGAAAGATTTCCTTAAGAATACTACGTTAGATGCTACCGAGAATGGTTTCTTTGGCCGTTGTGAGTACCACTCAAGGATAGATGGCGCAATGGCTAACTAATTAATCCGAGGAAAGCATACCCGATCTCCTACGACAACAAGATGTCCATCTACACCGCTTTCCCTGAAGATCCTCTTCCATGCCATTGGCCCCTTCCTCGAGCCTCTCGATCATACATTGCCGATAAATTCTCGGATGAGCAAGGAAGTTGTCAAGATACAAGCATTGGGAACTATTTATCTGACCTTTCGATTGGGAAGGATTCGCATTCATCACCAGTCGACCAGAACCTTCGACCTACGGAGGAAGCCACAGCAGGCACGCTTTGGCGTTCTGTTCAAACAGCGTCTGATCGCACAGACTCCCATTCGAACAGCCTGCAACCAGATAAGGACTACAGCGATACAGCGGAGCAACAGGAGTCAGATATTGAGGTGTTGGGCGCCCCAGCGGCGTTGGCAACCTTACCCGGCACGAGTCCTAGCAGCGAAGATTCYGTGGAACAACAMGGCGCAGATGTTGAAGTCYGCAAGACCCCAGGGCCRTCGACAACCCAACCTGGCACGAGTCAGAGCAACGGTTCAGCGGAGCAAGAGGTTGAAACTCRCACGACTCCAGGGCCCTCRACAGCTCCACCTGGCACRAGTCAGAGCRATAATGATTCAGCAAAGCCACAGGGTCCAGAGCAGAGCAATATCGACCCTCAGGCCACGGCGAATATCGGAGGCAGACTCCAAACTCCAAAGGAAGCTCGAGCCGACCCATCAGGCGATATGCCAGTCGATGCTACCATACCTGTCACGCGCAAGAACCACGAAAGACGAGTCTCACGTCCGCCAGTGGGTGATACCAAAACTGTTAAACCCAGGAAATCTGGAAAACAACTTGGGCGCCGAACTCCACTATCCGAGTCCGTTTTAGCTCAGGTCCCGGAAGATGAAGTGATAATTGTGGACCTCGAGGATCTCGCACCAAAGGGTGAAGACGAACGTTTGAAAATCATGAAGGACATTATCACCGTCGTCAAGGTTGAGGACTCATCGGTAAGACAACGACTAAGCTCACTGGTGACCGTGCTCAACACGGGGTCTAGGTCGATCTAAAGGCGGATCCTGAAAACGGCGCGACTCCGCCCTTACAGTTAGGAGTTCGCGTTGAGGTAAGATATGGTGTTCAACATAGCGCAGAGTCGAAGCAATGACTGCATCCAGCGTTACTCTGAGACGGAGACCAAGCAGATGGAATTGTGGGATGGACAAGGACGGTGTCACCAATATAAACCCTGTGTTCATGTATGTTCCGTGTCTGGGCGTTGATGGCTTATCCTCTGATTTCTCCATTTTAGATCAAAGAGGACTATGATGCGTGGCTTTCTATCTATGAGGCCTGCGTCTCGCATTACGCCAACACTAGCAGCTTCGGTCGGCCCCGGCCAAAGTTCATTGACAATCCCCAGGAGTCTTTGTTTCGCTGTCTACGACAAGATGAATTTGAAGCGATGACGGCTCCCGAGGTTCAAGAGATACTGTCCTCGCAGAACATTGTCATCACCCAGAGCACTGGCCCGAAGATTGGTTTCGACGCCTCAGGCATTGCGTCCCTGAACACAAGTCTGACACGTGAAACTGACATCCAAGGTATCCGTTACACTTTCATGATTAGCGACGCACTGCAACTCACCACATTTGTTCAGACCAATCCATTCCAGATGACAAGGGTGACTTTTTGGTTTGGGTTCAGAGAGGAACCCCTAAAGATCTCCTTGATTGCTCTGTTGCGCCACCAGAGATGAAAAAAAGCCTGAATGCCTTGTCGTTCCCAAACCCTCTTGCTGGCATACACCCAAGCTTGTACGCTACTGATGTTCAGGCATTCTTTTGCACTGGAAGAGACAAACACTGTATTCGCACTTTGCCCACTGAAGATATGCGGTTTGGCCTGGTCGCGACTGAAGGCGCACATCATTATTGGCACATAGACAGTCGTGGAGAAGGCACACTCATTTGAGTTGCTACTGGAAAGAAGATATGGTCTGTTGCTGCACCCGTTAACCCATCTGACATATCATCAACATCAATATGGAGTGTTGACCTTGATGTGCAAATGCTCAAATGGCCCAAGTGGAAGACAGAGATGATCCTCCTCAATGCAGGTGACACTCTGTGAGTTCATGTCGCCATTCTCAATATAGCCAATATCTAACTTGCTCATTCAAGGATCATGTGGCCAACGACTGTGCATGCAGTATTCACTGTTCAGGATGCTATATGCCATGGAGGCCATTTTTTGCCGGCATCATGCCTGTCGGATATTGTTTTTGGCAGCACCCACATGTTTTTCAAGGGGCGCGTCATTACCAATGTTGATCACCCTTCTTTCCAATCCCGCATGAATTTTCTGGTTGGGTTTTTCTTCCGAACAATGGTACTTGGTGACTTCAAGGAGCTCGGTAAGTCAAGCCACAGTTCCAACAAACTTGGCCTCATATTTAATATAGATGTTGGACACATCCCTGATATCAAGACGGCCACCGGACTATCTGACTTTCTAATTTTTGCATGCAGCATTGAACTTCAAAATTGTCTTTGCATTACAAGCTACCGTCCTACCCGAGACCCGATTCTGATTGAGACTCTTGCAGAACAGACCTCACTTTCACCCGAAGAGGCACTCCGGAAGTATGATGTGTCCTCTATGCCTTATGAAGCAAGAGTCCATAATATAGCCAGTCGCGCTCGGGTACGCATCATTCTCAGAGAGGTTTTCAGCCAGATCATGGGATAACAGAAGGCTCTCATAGATTCCTGGGCACACAGTCCCAACGCAAAATACAAACACTAGCTACCCGCTATGACAATTCTAGATAAATAACTGTTATGCCAAGTGATTGTTGGAGAGCTTCAACGTCCAAGTGAAATCGGATTTTGTTGTTCAGGAGGACTTCAACTGAAAAAGAAGAGGATGTCGTCGGAAAAGTAGAGTATAGCTCCGGTGATTGGGGTGGTTGCGTATGATAAGAGTGCAAGCAAAGAGGAAGAGTTTGAAGAAGTTCTTGTTCCAGTCAAGTACGTCGGTGTAAGGTGGAGTGAAGATGATGTCAATCAAAGTTTGAGATTCAAAGTGTTCGTTCCGTTGGGGTACCTGCTTGAAGATAAGATGAGTACGGAAACGATTGGGGTTTCCTTGGTCTTGTCGTTGTTGAAGTTTGACGATGAGCATTCAAAGTCTAGATTTAGATGCGAAGACTCAGAGCTCTCCGGTGTCGTTGTCGAAGTTTTCTTGGATGTCTTCGAAGGTTTCTTCTGTGTAAGCTTCGAGGTAATTGGTGATTTTGTTGATGTTGGAGGCGTTGACAGTAAGGGTACGTCTGAAGAGGTGTTGGATTTGATGATGAGCTTTGCGATTGTAGAGAGCAAAGTAGATGTGGAAAGAGTTGTTGGCGAGGGGACGGATGCGATAGGTGAATACTAGCATCAACTAGCGAAGATACTTGGCTTAGAGAAACAGTAGATTCTTAAGAACAAGCTAAAGAACTACGGTACATCGAAAGAGCCTTATATACTAACCAGTCCATAATAGTCCTAAGAGTGGTTACTGCTACCTAAATGATTGGACTTAGGCAGTGCCTATTAGGTCAAGTAATTGCAGCCTATAGCCATTGATGAGCACAATCAATGAGATTCAAGATGAAATAATTGGGTTTCCAATGGTCAATCAATGCCAAATCAATGGCTTGCCATGGTCAAATCAATCAATTTTTTTTTTTATTTGATAAATTGATAGCTGCTATTATAAAATCAATGCTAGTGAAGGCGAAATCATTGTAGTTGCATTGATTGAAGAGATATAAGCAAATTATTTCCCCCAAATCAATGGTTCACCATGGCCAAATCAATGATTTTTTTATTTGATAGATTGATAGCCACTGTTAAGAAATCAATGCTAGTGAAAATGAAATCATTATATTGGCATTGATTGAGGAGATATAAGCAAATTATTTGCCAGGCATCGAGNTTTTTTTTTTTGGCAAAGTCCTATTTTTAGCAGTGCCAGATTGGGTAGCTGATTGGTATCTATCATGGTAATCATTGGCCTGGAAATATCATTATTTATATTTGTTTGGCTAAGAGGCAAGAATAAATAGAGAGTGGCTATCAAATCAATCAAAATTGGTTTGTTTGATGTTATATAAGCAATCATCACTGCATCAAACTTCTCTGTTCTCTGATCTGATTATGTCATTATTTCTCAATGATTTGTGTACACATAATCCAATGATTAGCTTGTTCCTTTCAGTAATCTAAAAATGATTGATTGGTTCTGATTTGGCTTGTTAATTGATTGATTGTTGCTGTTAATTGATCACTGAAAACCCATTGATTTGCCTAGATCAACCATTGATTTTACCTTAAATCTCATTGATTGCGACAATCATTCCTTTGAATGATCAGGGCTTATCAATGACCGTAGGCTGCAATTACTTGATCTAATAGGCACTGCCTAGGGTCAATCATTGGATCTTAGCAGTAACTAGTGGTCCTAAATAAGTAGCTGTGCAGTATCAAAGTGCAGCTACTATGAAACAGTCTGTAAATGATAGTAAAAGGTAAAGTAGCTGTGCGATATCAAAGCGCAGCTACTATGAAACTCATAGTCTGTCATACTAGTACAGTAAAAAGAAAAAAAAAATTTGTACTACATTAGCTACTAAGCTCGTACTAGTACATTACATAGCC
>SDEE01000836.1:0-20034 GCA_004126415.1 Candolleomyces aberdarensis
CCCACGCCAAGGTTGCAAACTCACTGCTATCGTATCCAACGGTAAGCTGTGCGTACAGGAAGCTATGAGCATTCACCTCAAACAGACAAATTAATTCAACGGTATCCTCAGGATTGATCAATTATTTCATATTCATAGCGAGTCAATGTGCTAACAGACAGGCCTGAGCCGTATAACTGGATCCCAATGCCGTAGCGAAGCAAGGCAAGTCTTGTTATCTTTATGGATTTCCGTGACATGGTGACTTCTCATTTAGGTTAGGTTATACTTGACCGTGAAAAGGCATAACCTCCCGTAAGGGATAAGGTGGGCCCTTTCCCAAATTTCTCATATGAGCGATTCGGTCGCATCCATGATCCCAGGAGTCAATCATTCGGTGAGTAAAATCCATCGAAGCATAAATCTGACGATGATATCTGCCTGTGTCTTTGAGGATGGGTGAAATTTACTTGGACCAGCAAATGAACATTTCACACATTCATTCGTACCTCGTACGCACAGGTGATGGTCTACTTTGGAGTCAAAAGACAAAGACGATCCGACGGCCCCGCATCAAGTTTGCGCGTTGCTTTGAGGTTGCTCAGGTGTTTATGCTGTTGAAGGTACATATTGGCCTCCGCCTCCGTACTGTGGCAAACGTCAAACTGAAATCGAAGAGCGCAGCCTCGAAACCTGCAGAATCTGAAGGCCAAATTCGTTTGTATTCCTCAAAACTACTCAAACTCAACTTCCTTTCTGCTAGCATTAATTCGAAAAGATGATTTCTATCAGTCTAATTTATCCAAGCTCCTTTCCGCCAGCAACCAGTCCACAAAGTCGAGCTCGCGTTCACTCAGCTCCGGAGCGTCAGACTAGTTATTTCGGACATTCAGTCATACTCCAGAATCTCGAAAAAATGTGCAAGACGTAGAACCTACCTCTAAGCTTCTCTTTTTCTGTCCCCCACCTAACGCTTTATTCACCAGGAAAGTAGTACCAAGCCCCGCAATGGTCTGTGTTATGGGGGAGTTGAGAACTGCTTTAGCACCGTCCTTAATCTTTTGCCACCCGCTCCAAGCCACGCGTCTTTCGAGCTCATCCAGATCAAACTCGCGACTTTCGAGCTCTGATAGGTCGAGCTATTGAGAAACGTTCACAGACGTCGACAATCAGCACAACGAAACGCCTTTCAAGATCGTCATTATCATCATCGAACACATACCTCCAAACTTCTTTTGTTTTTTGATCCAAAAAGGCGATTCACGCCTGCGCTCGTGACGGCCCCTAGAGCCGCTGAGCCGATGGTTTTGACAATGGGGGAGCTGAAAACCTTTTTGGCGCCTGCTTTGATCTTATTCCAAAATCGCGCTCGCGCTTCTAGTTCATCCAGGCCGAAGTGACGGTTGTCAATATCTGATAGGTCCAGCTGATATTTATAAAGCAGTAAGCTCTGAGCAGAAGGCAGTGATTGAGAGGAAGACTCACGTCTAGCTTTCTTCTGAAGATTCGTCGAGCCCGAGGCTCGTTGAAAGCCTAAAACATTCAAGGAACCAACCCGATTAGCACCTTACTTTCGAGAAGAGAGGTTTTGTCGAAGATCGACTGACCACCGGTGCTGCAGATGCTTGAAGAGCGACGGAAAGGAAGACAAAGCCAGCAGAGATGGAATTGCTGCGCATTTCTATGGTTGTGTGTTCAAGAAGCGTGAGTCAATCCCGCCCTTCCTTATCAAGACAAACAGTAGTAACATACTGAATAGAAACGAGGACAGTAGACTGTTAGAAAATTATTCGTAAATAAGATCGCAGCTCCTGCCCTTAGGGACCGGCCCTATTGAGAGTTTGAAAGGGAAGGAAGTTGGGCGAGGTGAGTAGGAGAGACGAGAGAGAAGACCAGCTTCTTGCCTTCCAGACTCAGCTTCACCGCAACCCCGCCTTTATACTGCCCGAGGGGACTTCCACAACTGCTCGTCACAGGAAAAGATGGATATGATCACCATTGATGCTCCAGAGAACCGCTTCTCGAGATGTACGGATCAGAAGATGTTACATGTTCCCGTGCAGATCAACGAGAACCCTACCTATCAAAGATTGAGTATCTAATATGGTCTCTCAGAACCATACTCACCAGAAGTGATCACTGTACTTACATGAGTAGCTATCGCTGTTCAGCGGTTGTTTCCTATGGGGGCTAGCATACGAATTAACAGTCTGGTAGATACTGCTGGCAGAACAAGATGCTAACCGTTCCGAATCAATTTACCGCCCATCCTCTCGTCTTCTCGATTGAATGTTAGATAGTCAATGCACTTCCAGATGCCCGGAACCAGACGCAAATGATAGACGTGATCCTCGAAAGGAAGGAGCAGATATCCCCGTTCCCGCCGCGGATTACCTTATGATCTTCCTGCATTCGAACGGTCGATGCTATTCCAAATGTATTGAACGAGCTCCAAAGACGCGTGGATGCAGTCACAGGATAAGATGGGTGTACTCACATAATAAGATGGATATATGGTCTTCGGCTATGCCGCATCGCATTGAAGATAACACTCTGATGAACGAGAACAAGAAGAAAGATGAAGATGAGTAGCAGACTTCGATTGCCAAATAGAACAGCCCTGTGTTTTGAAGACAAAAACGCGATTAGTATCACTCGCGTGGGCCACTCAATATAGAACGGCCAGGCGCCTGTGAATACGGGTACGGCATGATCTTCTGCGGCGTCCCCTGAATTATAAGCGCCGTCGCTGCGCAGGGTCACGGTGATAATTGAATGAAGGTGGCGTAGCATTCATGTCTGGCCATGATATCTTGAGGCGAAACGAATGCCCATATTCAGTTTGCGGCATGGCGGGGGGAAGAGGTAAGCGTGCGAATAGAAGAGAACAAAAGCCACCTTCGACCAAAGCGAAGGCTGAATTGATCATTCGAGTAGTGTACGCGATCATATGTAATAGGTCCAGGCCAGTCCGTCCATTATCGTAACGTTGAATGAATATGCCTTCGGATGGTATGTACAGCGCAGAATGGATGATAAATGATGATGCTAGTCGTGAACAGTAGACAGGCTGCGGCAAAGGTGTCCAAACAGAGTCCTAAGAACGAATCGAACTGGGAATAAGCATAACAAAATCTCAAAGATAAGAAAAGGTCCAACCGCACGGCGTGTCGAAAATAGCCGCTTTATTCCTCCACAAATGCATATGAGCGAATCGGTCGCATCCATGATTCCGGGAGTCAATCGTTCGGCGAGCAAATCCAACGGAGCCTAAACCCGACAATGATATCTCTGAGAATCTTTTATTATGGTGAAATTTGAGTTGTTCCAGCAAATGAATATTCAGGCACTTGACATACTTATTTGCACCTCGTATGCACCGGTGATGGTCGAAGACGGAGTCGAAAGACAAAGACGATCCGACGGCCCTACATCAAGTGTGCGCGTTGCTTTGGAGTTGCTTGGGTGTGTCAATGTTGAAGGTACATATTGGCCTCCGGCTCGCTACTGTGGCAGACGCCCAACTGAAATGAGGAACGCAGCTTCAAAAGCTTACAGTAGCAGATTCTGAAGGACAAACTCGTTTATCATGTTCCTCGAAACTACTCAACCTCAACATCCTGCCTACCAGCACTCTTTCGGAACGATCATTTCTCTCAGTCCAGTCTATCCAAGCTCCTTTCGGTCAGCAACCAGTCGACAAAGTCTAGTTCGCGTTCGTTCAGCTGGGGAGTGTCAAGCTAATTATTCCGGATGTTCAGTCAGACCACAGGATCTAGACAAAATTGGCAAGACATAAACATACCTCGAAGCTTCTCTTTGGGCGTTCATCTCCAATGATTTTATTCGCCAGTAAAGAAGTACCGAGGCCCTCAATGCTCTGGGACACGGGGGTGTTGAGAGCCGCGTTAGCACCCTATTTAATATTTTGCCACTCGGTCAAAGCCACGCGTCTTTCGAGCTCGTCCAGATCAAAGTCGCGACTGTCTAGCTCAGAAAGGTCGAGCTATCAGAAACCGTGCACAGACAATCAGCATGAAGAAACGCCTTTAGGATTATTATCGTAATCGAACACATACTTCGAGACTCCTTTTGTTTCCTGGTCCTGTCTTCGTGAAGCGTCCGCGAAGCGTTTTGAAGGCTTCTTTGACCCTGTCCCATACGTGATCGAACAATCGCGCCTCCAGTTCGTTTAGGTCAAATTCACGGCTGCCAATGTCTGATAGGTCCAACTGCTGTTGATCGAGTAGGCTCTGAGCAGAAGGCAATAATTTGAGACGAAGACCTACATCTAGCTTTCTTTGAACGTTCCGTCGAGTCGGAGGCTCGTCAAAGGTCTAACGCATTGAAGTAATCAGCCTAATTCGTGGCTTACTTTCGAGAAGAGAGATTCTATCGGAGATTGACTGACCACCGGTGCTCCAGATGCTTGAAGAGCAATGGAGAGGAAGATGAATCCAGCGGAGATGGAACTAGCACGCATATCTACGGTTGTGAGTTCAAGAAGCAGCAGTCAATCACTGGTCCGTCTTTGTCAAAAAAGGAAAACGGTGGTAACATACTGAGGAGGAACGGGGATGGCGGGGTTTTAGAAGCTTATTCGTAAGTTAAATCGAGGCTCCTGCTTATAGGGACCAGCCCTATTGAGAGTTTGAAAAGAGAGGGAGTTGTGAGAGGTGAGGAAGAGAGACGAGAGAGAGAAGACCAGCTTCTTGCCTTGCAGCCTCAGCTTCACCGTGACTCTACCTTTATACTGCCAGAGGGGAGTTTCACATGCCTCTCATCACAGGACAAGGTAGATCTGATCGCCATTGATGTTTAACAGGACCGCTTCTCGAGATGCACGGAGGAGAACATGCTACATGTTCCCGTGCACTACTCAAGAACGGCCCTACCTCATTGACAATCGAGCAGCCAATACTTTTCCAGCAAGGGCTAGACTCAATGCATTTGCATAAAAAGACGAATATATGGGTATTGCAGCTCAAGGGTATCCCATGGAAGCTATAATTAGAATCAATAGTCTGATGGATGCTATCAACAGAACAACTTGAAGATGCTACGCATTCCAATCGATTAGCGCCCACCCTCTTGCCTTCTCGAGTGAATTTTAGACAGCCAATGCTATTCCAGATGCCAGGAACCAGACCCAAATGATAGTGGTGATTTTGATAAGGAAAGAAGAAGATATCCTCTCTTCCCGCCGCGGATTGACTTAGCATCTTCGCGCATCGTTGAACGGGGTCCAAAGACGCATGGACGTACTCATATACCCAAGAAGAAAGATGAAGACGGGAAGCAGACTTCGATCGTCAGATGGAACACAGTGTGGGGCACGAAGACGTAACCAATGGACCGGTGAGTGAGGATGTTGGGCAGCTTAAGGGGAGAGTATTACTAGTTGTCGGCCTCTGGCCAGAGAACTTACATATCAATTCCCAACGTGATCGGCTGCTATGTAAGCAGGGTGGGCGACAGAGGGGGCAGCGAAAAATACGATCTCGTCGTGACAATACAGAAGAGAGGTTGAGCGAGACCAAAGAACCTTGAAGTGCAACCGTAGCCATGCAAGCGTGCACATGCAGTCCATGCGTTGTCCCTGGGGACAGAAAGACCGCGTCTCTATCACTCCTCGATCGCTCACCGGCCATTCAAGATTTTGCGTAAACTACGATTAGTATCACTCGCGTGGGGCCACTCAATATAGAACGAGCAAGCGCCCATGAATACAAGTACGACATCCCCCTGAACAGTAAGCGCCGTCACCGTGCAGGGTCGCATTGATAACTGTCATGGAGGTGGCGTGGCGTTCATGTCCATAGACATGATATGTTGAGGCGATATGAACAGTCTGCAACATAAAGCGGGGAAGAGGTCAGCGTGCGAAGAGAGAAAAGAACAAGAACCACCTTCGTCCCAGGCGAAGGCAGAATTAATCATTCCAGTAGTGTACGCGATCATATGTAATAGGTCCAGGCCAGTCCGTCCGTTATCGTAACGTTGAGTGTATATGCTAAGCGCTCATATGGTATGTACAGCGCACAATGAATGATAAATGATGATGCTAGTCGTGAACAGTAGACAGGCTACGGCAAAGGAGTCCAAAATAGAGTCCTAGGAACGAATAGAAACGGGAATAGACAGACAGACAGACAGACACAACACAATCCCAAAAATAAAACAGGTCCAGAAAGTCCGGCGTGTCGGAAATAGTCCGCGTTGTTCTTCCACAAGGCACACCTGTCATCACAATCCGACACCGACAACACCACTGGCTGCCAACACCAACCCAAGGACCATCGCACCGACAACATTCCTTCCAGCAGTGACACCAGCAGCCGAGCTATTGTTGGTGCCGGTGTTGTTGTTGCTGTTCGCGTTCGCAGTACCGGTAGTGCTGTTCGAGCCGGTGGAAGTCTTGTTTGTTCCGGAGCTAGCGGGAGCAGAAGAACCACTCGTTTCCGGGGTATTCTTCGCCGCCGGAACGGCCGAGATAGTTTGCCACGAGCCTGCCTGGCCGCTCCCCTGGTTGTACGAGATGAACGAGAGTTTGCCGCCTTCGGATGCCAACTGGACGAGGGAATCAGGAGAGGCAGCGTACTGCGCGAAAGGATCCTTGGTTGTTGGGCCGGGGAGGGTGCGCGTGGTATTAGCGATGACGTCGACGACGTAAGTGGAGCTTGCATCGTCCTGAATGTACGCAAACTGCGTTTGGACGCCAGTGTCCTTGAAGAATGATGCGACCTTGCCATGTGCCGTTGGGAAGGACCCGTATGGTTGCGCCTCGGGCTGGAGGAACGAATCTAAAATTAAATCGTTAGTCAAGGCTCGAAATAGATATAGCCAGATTGCTCACAGTGGATAACGAAAACTTTGGCTTCGCCAGCTGGCATCCCGGGAACACCCAAGAAATGAACGTGGTTCTGAGCCAAGGCCAGCACAGGCTCATAGGAAGCACCACTGCCCTCGATACCAAGGTCAGGCTTCTGGACGTCGTTCCACGTCAGCTCGCCTGGGACAGCCGCCTTCATCAACGCCATATCCAAGCTGAGAATTTCTCCACCACTCAAAACGTAAAATACGTTGGTATCGTGGTCTAGGATGCCTCCGAAGGACGAGGGGTCGAACGACTTCGGCGCAGCGCCTCCGGTCTTCTGCTTGCTCCACGACTTGGCTGTGGCGTCATAGATGTAGATCGAAGAGATGTCGGACTTGTCAGCATTTAGCACGTAGATGGAGTTGGCGAATTTTGAGAGGAAGCAGAGAGGGGAGGAGGTGGGGACGTCGAAGGGGGGTCGGCCGGTGGTCGTGATGTCCGTTGCTGAGGCGGAGGAGGCAGACGAGAAAGCGTCCTGGGTGCCAGCATTGTAGTCCTTGCCATCAAAGTTGAAGGCGAGGAGGTTCCAGGAGGCGTCGAACGAGATGCACTGGTTCGGGCCCGTGGAGCCAGCAGAGGCCGAGAGGGCGAAGAGCGAGCCAAGCGCGAGGGTGAGGGCACGAATCCCGATTCTTGCCATGCTGCGGTTAGAGGGAGGGTAAGGAGAGTATAGGAGTTAGCAAGGTAGGTTAGAGAAAGGACTGGTGGGGGTTAGTGAAACGGGAGTAAAGTGGGGTGGTGATGGAAGACAAGACGATGATGAAATCGAAACGAATGAAAAGAAGCCACCACGTCGGAGTTTTATCACATCAACGGATCAGAGTCGGATCACAGCGAGCCTGAGCCCACTCCGAGTCCCCCAAGCGCCCGTCCTGCTCCAAGCCCACCCCAAGCTCAACGCCCCCTCGATATCGACTTGCTCAATACGACGAGGAGGATACTCGGAGAGGAAACGCCGCAAAACCTCGTAACTTGGCAACATGAGGTAAGATCGGTTGGCTTCAAGATCATATGGCTTCATCTGATTTCATCCCCGTCAGAACGATGTCTCCGGGCAATCGGAGTTTAGACCAGTAGGGAGGATAGCGGAAATTGGAGGAAATACAGAGGGCATTTGTACAAGATATAGTGGGGGAAGGGAAGAAAGCAAGGTGGGGGGCAGTCGGCGATTTCTTGTACTGTGGTAAATGGGAGTGACGTGACGTCACGCGGTCAACATCTCGGCCTTTCTGGTCCGAAGCGAACTTCCTCTCACTCTTCGGAGCCTGGCCGAACATTCGAGCCATCAGATCCCACAGACGGCGAGTGGCCGCCTTGCAGTCATGTCGATAGGCTAGAGGACTCCGCGCTCCCCTTGTGATCTTTGTTTAGCTGTGGAACCCAAACAAACCTATTGGCTGTATGCTAGTAGACAATTAAGATGCGTGGTTGTGTGGCTAGCTGGCAATGGTACGGAGACACCATAGTTATCGGGTCAGGTTGAAGTAGTTGTGGCTATACGATGTTTCCTTCTCTTCAAGTTGTCAGTATTGTCAGAAGCAGCCGTCGACACCCATTCCGGTGAGAAGGGTGGCGGTTGGCCTCACCAGGGTTGGGCGTCATGGATTGTGTGTACGCTTCGCAGCCAAACAGAAATATCAAACGGGGAGTGTGGAGCGCTCAGGTCCATCGATACTGCCCGTGAATTACTGCATCTGTAAACAAATATCAAAAGAGATGCACGGAGCGCTCTGGTCGCCCGACACTGAATTAGCCGTATCTGTAGGATCAAATTTCCATCGAGCTCATAACCGTGATGAGGTAACTAGCCGGAAAAGGACGATTCTTGCTTGTAGGCCTGCAAAGTAGGAAAACATTAATCGAGCTCGTTCAAAGAGCGGCGATCATCAGTCTCCCTTTTCCACGATCGTCTTAATATATCTACGTTTTTTTGAGGCTACTTGTTATTACACCTCTGAGATAGTCCACCGACAGCCACTGTCACCATTGGATCACGACGGACGATGGTGTTGTGCCATTTTTTCCGCGAGAGGCGTGCTCGGGGACGGGTACGACAGTCTGGGTGAGGCTCAAACGCATGATTGAATGCACCGGTTAGCCGCCGTCAAAACCTGATGATCAATGTCGGCCGAGAGTTGGACCTACAAAAATCGATATCTAGAGCGCGCAATGGTGAGGCTCGTCTTGAGGAGTATAAAGGGTGGAGTGAGGCGAGAGGTTAGAAAGCAAGAAGCCGGTCTTCTCTCATTCACTTTCCTCCTCCTTCCTCCTATCGGATTTTCAACAGGGCCGGTCCCTACGAACAGGAATTTGAAACCACATAATCAATCGTTAACTAATCCACTACCACCTCTCTTTAATTCATATACAGTCAGTAAGTCACCACTATATAGCTATCGTTACTTGAAGACTGACCTTTACGACTGCAGAGATGCGCACCAACTTTATCTCCGCTGGTTTCGTTTTCCTTTCCATCGCTCTTCAAACATCTGCAGCACCGGTGGTCAGTTAGGCTTCAAATACTTCATCTCTCCAAAGAGACAAAAGTACTAGTAATGACTTGTTTCCATCAATATTCTAGGTCACTTTTGATGAACCGTCGACCCAGAAATTGAGACGAGGTCTAGAGGTTAGTCGCACTCCCCGCTGCCTTTTACAGCACTAGCTGACTCCATCGATACCAGCTGGACCTCTCAGAGATCGATAACCGCCACTTCGACATGAACGATTTGGAAGGACGAGCCCCCTTTTTACATGAAATCGCGAATGTTTTGGGTAGCATCGCCCAGCCCCTCGTCAAAGGCGTGGGCTCAGCAGTGATGGGAATGTTTAAGGGGAAAAGAGATCTCGAGGTTCGTGTCTAACTCCTACCTAGATTCTCACAGGAGACATGTCGTTTTATATACCATGCTTGCTGACTGTCTCCGTGTGCGCACCTCCAGCTCGATTTGTCCGACATCGATAACCGCCACTTTGACATGAACGATTTGGAAGGACGAGCCCCGGGCTTTTGGAACGCTATCAGTGGCATCGCTAGTCATCCCATCACCAAAAGCGTGGGTTCAGCAGTGCTGGGAGTTCTTACGGGGAAAAGAGATCTCGAGGTTCGTGTCCAAGTCCTCCCTAGATTCTCACAGGAGACATGTCGTTTTATATATCATGCTTGCTGACTCTCTCCGTGTGCGCATCTTCAGCTCGATTTGTCCGACATCGATAACCGCCACTTCGACATGAACGATCTGGAAGGACGAGCCCCGGGCTTTTGGAAGACTCTCGGTGGCATCGCTAGTCATCCCATCACCAAAAGCGTGGGTTCAGCAGTGCTGGGAGTTCTTACGGGGAAAAGAGATCTCGAGGTTCGTGTCCAATTCCTACCTAGATTCTCACAACAGACATGTCGTTTTATATATCATGCTTGCTGACTGTCTCCGTGTGCGCACCTTCAGCTCGATTTGTCCGATATCGATAACCGGGACTTTGACATCGACGAGCTCGAAGAACGCGTACCTCAGGGCGGATGGGACCAGTTTGCTACCGCATTCCCGCACCGCCCAGTCACTGTGAACCCGGCTTCCGGTATTACGCGTAACATCCCGTCAGGAAGCTCTAAAAAGAGGAGCCTAGAGGTGTGTTGGCCGTCTTCTATTTCTTCTAGGCGGTAATCCAAGAAGCTGAATGACCACACGCGACCAGCTCGATGATCTCGAACTGTATGAACGCGAGCTCGATCTCTTCAACGAGTTCCCCGTGCTTGGGGCAAGGACTTCGGATGTGTTTCCCGAACTCGATGTGCTGCAGAGGAGGAGGGTCAGTAGACTTTCAGGGGAGCTCAAGAGACGAATTCGGACCAGGCCTACGGGTTCACAAGGTACGGACCAGGGCCCACAGTCTGCATACTAGGTGAGTGCCGATCAGCCAATTGTGCTCGGTGGAGATGGAGATTTGAACGAAGCTATCTTAGGTTTCTAACGAGCTGGATGGGTTGGTGAGAAGGAAGCGGGACATCGGCGTCCTAAACTAGCCAATGACAGTGGAGAGACAAGAAGGTGTTGGTTGATGAACAAGGCTGACGGCTGCAAGTTCCAGTATAGTACTTACTAGAGAGGTTGCGTGGTTATCATATTTAATATTTCCATAAGCTTGAGGTTTGCTCTTCTCCCTTTTACATATCTTCGTGTGGGTATTCGGTGGCCGACTGTGCCCCACAAGGTAAACTCACGAGTTTGCAAGGTTACGATAGCGTAAGAGCTCGGCATGTTCGAATTGGACGATGGAGGGCCGAGGCCAACCCCTTTAGATGTCTACAGAGCTAAACAATCACCATAAATGCGCACATGGCTTGGTACGACCATCCTTGTCAACTTGGGGTAGGTATGTCAAGTCCCAAGTGGCGAGTCTTTGACATTTGTCTCCAATTTGAAGTTCAGTCGCACCGTTTCAGGATATCTGCATAAGTCTTCTTCCGAATCTTGGATTGAATGGCAGTGACTGCCTTTTTCGAAAACGAATCGAATGATTGAGCACACGCTCTCATTCCTCCAGGTTCGTGATAGCTATAGTAAACATCGCTTACTTTTCTCGCTTGGGGTCGTCACAAGATATCGGTGGCAGGTTCTCGTTTGCACCACCAGCCTAACAGCCGCCTGTTCATGTCGCTGGATATGTTGAGAATTTATAGAGAGAAAGTAATACGGGAGCTCACCCTTTGTCCTCTAGAGTGAGTTTGCGCGGACTATCACATGGTGGGCGCCGCAGAAGCACAGAAAGCCTTCAGTATTCAAATATTCCCATTCCCGAGCGACAGTAACGGATGTTCGTCCTTATCGGTGAAATTGGGTGTCGTGCTCAATGAGCCCGATAAATCTCGACATGCCAAAGGGTCTATACAGTTTAGCTGTGCAAAGCTGGAAAATTGGGACGTGTGGTTGTGTGATCGGCAAATGTATGAAGACATAGTAGTCATCGCGTCACGTAGTAGAAAGTAATTTTAGCTGTGGTTGAATTCAATGCTAGCTATGTTTATTCCTCTGTCCACTATTGCCAGAAGCAACCGTCGACGTCGTCCATTCCCATGAGGAAGGGGCTGTTACCCTCGCTAGGTTTGTGCATCATGTTGTTTGTATGCTCTGCATCTCGAAAAAGCGAGCGTCAAGCGATCTCGACTATCGATAGTCAATGAGCCGTGTCTACAGGATCAAATTTCAGCAGTATGCCTGAGGCGCTCGCCCTTCTGTAGGGACGAAGAACAGCATCTTAGTGATTGTAGGTGCCATCCATCTGACTATCGAGCTCAGAACCGTGATGAGGTGACCAGCCAAAGAAGGGCGATTCTTGCCTAAGGGCCTGCGATGCAAGGAACACGTCTCCATCGGGCTCGTTTGTGGAGCGACAATCACGGATCTAACTTTAGGTGCGATTATCGTGATTTAATTACGTGTTTTTTTCGGCTAGTTATGATCACACCACTGAGATAGTCCAGTAACAGCCACTGCCACCATTGGATTACGCATGCCATTCGTTTTCGCAATAGGTAGGCTCGAGGAGAACACATGGGAATCAGAATGTCCGAAGGTCCGACGGTCCGAATGTACGTCCGAGCCGAGCCAGTGTTCGAATGTCCGATCACCTGAGTTTGAAGAGGGTACAAGGGTACGAATCTGCACGTAGCAATAAGAAGAAGGTGTGTTCGAATGCGCGAATGTCCGCATAGCGAGAAAATTTAAGAATATACATGTTTTTCATCCTCAATTTATTTAGCAGTACGATTGTATGAGCAGCACGCAAAAGTCTCCCGGTAATGGCAGGGGAACACGGGTATAGATGCAAAGATAGAGGTGACGAGACCCTTTGCGAACTTGCATTTCCGTGGATGAAGAAGAGAGAATTACCAGTGTCGCTTCGAGTAACGAAGGCAGACGTAGGTCGTAAGTAGAGCCGACTTCCTACCACCGGCTCGGTTACGAGTACAAGTGTGAGGTCGTCGACCTCCTATATGTGCTCCCTTTTTTGCTTAAAGCTTTGGGGTACCTGGCTTTCATATTTTGTCTGCTCCCCTTGGTCATCACTTCTATGGTATATTACATTTTTTAGAACATCTATTGGGCTACCCCTATCATGGTGACCGGACATTTGTACAGATCCTCGAGCGACGAGTTCCACTTGTATTTACTCTTACAAATTGGACGTTCGTACACTTACACCTAGCTCCATCAGGGCTGTCAGTGCCCAGCAGTGCCCGTGCAAGTCCTCAGGCCTCAACCTCAAATGGAGGCACCGAGCATTCGGACGCTCAAAGAAATCTCACGAAACCCTAATAAAGGGTCCCCGATCGGACAATCGGACCTCCGGACGGTCCGTGGACCATCGGACCTTCGGACATTCTCGATCACAGGCTCTTTGGGCTCGAGGAGTGCGAGAGGCTGACTGAGGCTGAGTACAAAACACATCGGACTGATCATCAATTTCAGATGAGGGCTGGACATACAGGCATCTACAGAGCAATTATGGGGCTCGTGCTGAACAGTATAAAGGGTGCAGTGAGGCGGGTGTTTAGACAGCAAGAAGCCGGTCTTCTCTCTCATTCACTTTCCCTTCAACCTCTACTCCTATCGGATTATCAACAGGGCCGGTCCCTACAAACAGGAATTTGAACCTAAAGAAGCAATAATCAACGAGTCCACTACTCCAACTCTTCAACCCATATACAGTCAGTAAGTCACCACCATGAAGCTATCGTCACCTGGCGACTGACCTCTATCGCTGCAGCAATGCGCACCAACTTTATCTCCGCTGGTTTCGTCTTCCTTTCCATCGCTCTTCAAGCGTCTGCAGCACCCCTGGTTAGTTAGCCTTTGAGAAATTCCATCCCTCAAAAGCGAGAAAAGTGCTGGTAATAACTGACTTTCGTCAACATTCTAGGTCAACTTCGATGAACCGTCGTCTCAGAACTTTAGACGAGGTCTAGAGGTTAGTCGCACTCACCGCTACCTTTTACCGCACTAGCTGACTCTATTGATACCAGCTGGACCTCTCAGAGATCGATAACCGTCACTTCGACATGAACGATTTGGAAGGACGAGCTCCGACGTTTTGGGATTCGCTCAGGAGGGGCGCCAGCAAGGTCTTCAATTCTCCCATCGTCCAAGCCGTGGGTACAACAGCGGTCTCAGCAGCCGCGACCTGGGGTGCGAATAAAGCCATGGATTCATTCTCCAGTCGTCGTCAAGGGAAACGAAGTCTCGAGGTCCGTGCACAATGACTAGCTGGATTCTCAGACATGTCGTTTCTATCATGCTTGCTGACTATCTCTGTGTGCGCATTTCCAGATCGATTTGTCCGACATCGATAATCGCAACTTCGACATCGACGAGCTCGAAAAACGCGNTAGCTCAGAGTAAATGGCAGAAGTTCAAGCAGGGTGCTAGCGCATTCTTTAACCACCCCATCACACAGTCCGCTGCAGGGATCCTGACTACTGCTGTCGTTGGTAAAGCCCTGTCAGGAGGATCTAGGAAGAGAAGCCTAGAGGTATGTTGGCCGTCTTCTATTCCTGTTTAGCTGTACTCCAAGAAACTGAATGACCACGCTCAACCAGCTCGATGCTCCCGAGATGTATGAACGCGAGCTCAACGAGTTCCCCGTGCTTGGAGCAAGGACCTCGGACGGGTTTCCCGAGCTTGATGCGCGGCAGATGAGCAGGATCAGAAGACTTCCAGAGCAGGTTAGGAGCCGAATTCGGATGAGCGCTACGCGCTTGCAAGGTTTGGGCCAGGGTCCGAGAATTGGCGCGACGGCCCCCGCCCGAAGGCTTCAGAGGTGGCGCAGCGCCGGCCCACGATCTGCATACTAGGTGAGTGCCGATCGACCAATTATGCTCATTAGACATGCCAGAGATCTAACCCAAGTTCTCTCAGGGTGCCAACGAGCTCGATCAGTCGGCGCGAAGGAAGCGCTACATAGAGACAAGATGTGTCGGCTGATGAACAAGGCTCACGGCGGCTAGTGACGTTTCCGTAACTTGCAAATACGTTCCAGGATAGTGCTTAATAGAGAGAGATTACGTGGTTGTCATATGAATAGAAGACTTTTAATATTTACATGAGCTTGAGGTTTCCTCTTTTCCCTGTATACATCATGTGAGTATTCAGTGACGACCTGGGCCCCCACCAACTAAACTTCTGAGTTTCCGAGGTTGCGATCGCGTCAAGAGGTCCTCCACAAGTTGGAGGGCTGTAGGCTATTAGCCCCTTTAGATATGTACAGAGCGAAGCGATTATAAGCAATAATTACGCCCATGATATGAAGTTCACTCTCTCCGCTTGGGGTCGTCACAAGATATCTAGGGCAGGTTCTCGTTCGCACCACCAGCTGCAGCCGCCGGTCTATGTCCCCAGGCACGTTCAAAATTTATCACAGGAAATGGTGGAGGGAAACTTATTCTTCTTCCTCCAGAGTACGTTTGCGCGGACTATCACATGGGAGGCGCCGCAAAAGCATGAAAAGCGTCCAGCATTCTATACTTCCCATTCCCGAGCAGAAGAAACGGATGCTCGTCCATATCGGTGAAGTCGCGTGTTGCGTTCAATGAACCCGATAATGCCCGACGTGTGAGGATAACGGTCAGCCGATCGCGCGCTGGATGCAGAAACCGACATGTCTATTTGGCCGGCGCTGTGTCGACAGGACCGTTTCGATTGATTTAGAACGCAGATAGAATTAGTATATTTTGAGAGGAAGTAAAGAGGGGAGGAGGCAGGGATATCGAAGGGGTCGACTGGTGGTCGTGATGTCCCCTGCTGAGCCGGAGGAGGCAGACAAGAAAGCGCCTCGGGTGCCAGCATTGTAGTCCGTGCCATCAAAGTTGAATCCGAGGAGGTTCCAGGAGCGGCAAATGAGATGCACTGGTTAAGGCGTGTGGAGCCAGTAGACACCGTGAGCGCGAAGGGCGAGCCAAGCGTACGGTGAGTGTACGAAACCTAGTCTCGTCATCTTGTGGTCAAAGGTAAGGATAGTATAGAGCTGGTCAGGTAGGGTTGAACTAAGGACTGGTGGAGATTAGTAAAAACACTCGGTCTTTTTGGTCCGAAGCGAACCTACTCTCACTCTTCGGAGCCTGGCCGAAGCATTCACGCCATCATTGACATAATTCATAAAAGGCGAGTGGCCTGTCTCAGTCAATTCAGTATCGATAGACCAGAGCGCTCCGCACTCCCTTTTGAGATTTGTTTAGCTGTAGGGATCAAAAGAACATATTGGTTGCCTGCTAAAAATTTGGGACGGTTGTGTGGTCGGCAAACCTATGCAGACACCATAGTCACTGCGTCAAGTAGGGGGAGTGGTTTGACAGGTTGCCAGTCCTTTGAGGATGTACAAAGCAGAGTTGGTATGATGTATATGAGCATTTTCTACATAATAATGCTTGAACATTGAGCTGAGATCCGGTGTCTGGATTACACCGCACTCCACACATTCGGTGTGTGACCCAGCTGTCACGGCTAGCTTGCGCGCTCCAAAAATCGAATCGCGCAGATAGTTATGCAAACGAATGTAGTCGCATCTATGTGCACGCGATAGGCTTTGCCAGAACATCACATTCCTTTGGATACGATTGTGAGGAGTGTCCCATCTGAGAGGAAGGAGCAAGTAACTGATATAATCTCTATAAGTAGTAGAGCCGTCAGAGGTAGATACTGGTATTCTTGTCCCAATCGGGGCCGCTGGCACAGTCCTATGACGCATCTTGCTGTGGCCCTCGAGCGAACTCATGGGTCTGTAGCGGACACCTCAAACTCATTGAAGGTCGTCATACCTCTGATAATTCGTACTACCCCTGGATCCTGAGGCCATAGAGAAGCGGGGCATGCTTTGCACTGAATCAGCCGTATCCGTACTAGTAGGATCAAATTTCGATTCTCCACTGAACACTTACGTGAAGATATACAGGGAGCACAGGAAACGTCAACTCATGTAGATATTAAAGGGTTTCTATTAGTATGACAACGACGCAACTCCCTCTCTAGTGGTATACTGGAACATATTGATAAGTTATGGACGCATCACCAGCAGCCGTCAGCCTTGTTCATATATGAACACTTCTTGTCTCCCCCCGCTCTCATAGGCACCATTGGGACGTCGATGTAGCGCTTCCTTCGCACCGACTCATCGAGTTTGTTGGCACCCTAAGAGAGCTTTGTTCAGATCTCCATGTCCACCAAGCATAATTGGTTGGTCGGTACTCACCTAGTATGCGGATCGTGGGCCGCTGCTCCGCCCGCTCCGAAGCCTGCGGGTGGAGACCATTCTGCCAATTGTCGGAATCTGGCCCATACTTCGCAGACGCTGCAGGGGCATGGCGCTCATCCGAATCTGCCTCCCGAGCTGCTCCCGACGTCTCTTGCCCCCGCGAACCTGCCGCGCATCAAGTTCGGATAGCCCATTCGAGGTCCTTGCTCCAAGCGCGGGGACCTCGTTGAAAAGATCGAGCTCGCGTTCATACAGCTCGGGAACATCGAGCTGGTTTAGGGTGAACATTCAGTTTCTTGGAGTTCAACTAAACAGAAATGGAAGACGGCCAACATACCTCTAGACTTCTCTTCCTGGAGCCTCCTGACAGGGCTTTACCCACAACGGCAGTAGTCAGGATCCCTGCAGCGGACTGGGTGATGGGGTGATTAAAGAATGCGCTAGCACCGTGCTTGATCTTATCCCATGTACTCTGAGCTACGCGTTTTTCGAGCTCGTCGATGTCGAAGTTGCGATTATCTATGTCGGACAAGTCGATCTGGAATGCGGAATAAGAGACAGTCAGCAAGCATGATAAAACGACATATCTCCTGTGAGAGTCCAGGTAGTCGTTGGACACTGACCTCGAGACTTCTTTTTGCTTGAGGACGTCTGCTAGAGAATGAATCCATGGCTCTATTCGCACCCCAGGTCGCGCCTGCTCCGACGGCCGCTGTAGCCGCGGTTTGGACGATGGGAGAATTGAAGAAACTGCTGGCGCCATTCTTGATCGATTGCCATACATTTGGAGCTCGTCCTTCCAAATTGTCCATGCCGAAGTGACGGTTATCGATCTCTGAGAGGTCCAGCTGGTATCAATAGAGTCAGCTAGTGCGGTATAAGGTAGCGGTGAGTGCGACTAACCTCTAGACCTCGTCTAAAGTTCTGGGTCGACGGTTCATCGAAGTTGACCTACAATATTGACGAAAGTCAGTTATTACTAGCACTTTTCTCGCTTTTGAGGGATGGAATTTCTCGAAGGCTAACTAACCAGGGGTGCTGCAGACGCTTGAAGAGCGATGGAAAGGAAGACGAAACCAGCGGAGATAAAGTTGGTGCGCATCTCTGCAGTCGTAAATGTCAGTCGCCAAGTGACAATAAGTACACGGAGGTGACTTGCTGACTGAATTGAAGAGTGCTAGTAATGGATTCGTTGGCTATTGATTATTTGGGCTCAAATTCCTGTTTGTAGGGACCGGCCCTGTTGATAATCCGATAGGAGGCGAGGTTGAGGAGGAAAGCGAATGAGAGAGAAGACCGGCTTCTTGCTGTCTAACATCTCGTTTCACTCCACCCTTTATACTGCTCAAGGCGAGTCCCAGTAGGTCTAGTCCTCATCTATTACTGATGATCAGCCTCGTGTGCTCATCATGCGTTTGTACTCAACCTCTGTCAGCCTCTCGTACCTATTCCTCTGCACGCCTATTGCCAAAAAAATGACACGTATGTGCAACTTCGTCGTGAGACAATGGTGGCAGTGGCTTTTGGTGGACCACCTCAGTGGTGTAATCATAAGTGTGCTAAAAAAAGTAGATATATCACGATGATCACTGAAAAGGTTACACCGGTGATCGTTGCTCTACAAAAGGGCTCGATAGAGATGCTCTGTTGCTTCGCCGGCCTTTATACAAGGATCGTCCCTCTCCGGCTGGCTACCTTATCACGGTTTCAAGCTCGATAGTCAGACGGATGGCACACAAACAATAAGATGTTGTTCTTCGTCCCTACAGAACCCGGATGCCCCCGGGATATCACTGAAAATTGATCCTGTAGACACGGCCAATCCAGTATCGATAGACCAGATCGCGCGGCACTTGCATCTCGATTGTTTAGTGGAAGGAGGAGAAGACACAGCTAGTATTGAATTCAACCGCAGCTACAACTACTTGTACTACATGACGTGATGACTACGATGTCTCCAATTTGCCGACCACACATTACGTCCCTATTTTTTAGCATATGGATTGCACAGCTCAATTGTATAGACACATTGGCATGTCGGGTTTTGTCGGGTTCCGAGTCATTGAGCATTGCACCCAACCTCATCGATAAGGACGAACGTCTGTTTCTTCGCCATATGGCGCTTGACATACTTACCCTATGCATCTAAGGAGATTGGCCTTGAGCCTTCCACCGTCCGAATTGAACAGGCCGAGCTCTTACGCTATCGCAACATTGAGAACTCGTACGTTTGCTTGGTGGGGGCCCAATAATATCTCCCGGAGGCATTCGGGCTCTGTGGGGATGAGAAACAACATCTTCAAATTAAATGTAGGTGCCATCCATCTGACTGTCGAGCTCAGAACCGTGATGAATAACCAGTTGGAGAAGGACGAATTTTGCCGGAAGGCCTGCTGAGCAGGGAAACATCTCTATCGAGCTCGTTCGGAGAGCGACGATCATTGGTCTAAGCTTTTCCGCGATCATCGTGATATATCTACGTTTTTTCAAGTTACCTATGATTTCACTGCTGAGATAGCGTTCCAACAGCCACTGCCAAGATCGGATCACGGCGAAATTACTCACACATGTCATTATTTTCGTGACAGGCATGCCCAGGGACAGGTAGGAGAGGCTTACTGAGGCTGAGTACAGACGCATGATGAGCAGAGGAGGTTGATTGGATGCAATGGTTAGGCGCCCTAACAACCTGATCATCAATTTCGGATGAGGACTGAACCTGAAGCATTTAGAGAGCAATTGTCGGGATCATCTTGAGCAGTATAAAGGGTGGAGTGAAACGAGATGTTAGACAGCAAGAAGCCGGTCTTCTCTCTCATTCGCTTTCCTCCTCAACCTCGCCTCCTATCGGATTATCAACAGGGCCGGTCCCTACAAACAGGAATTTGAGCCCAAATAATCAATAGCCAACGAATCCATTACTAGCACTCTTCAAT
>SDEE01000837.1:0-20013 GCA_004126415.1 Candolleomyces aberdarensis
GAACCAACTTCCCTTGCCCTTGGAGATAGTGGCAGAGTGTTTTCATACAAATGTCTTCCCAGTCTCTGCAGAACCATAAATAGAGCTGTGGCACTTGCTTTAAGACTGCTGCACTGATTTTGTCAAAGGCACTTCTTTGCTTTTCATTGTGCTGAGGAATAGCTTTGTTTGCCAATCAAGACTATGTCGGAGAACTCCAAGCTGACTGGTCACGGCAACCCTTATTATCACTGCGTGATGATTACCGTGGGGATGTGACGATTGGCTGCAGCGGCCATCCAAGCTTGATATACGGAAAATCTGTATTATAGAGGGTTTAATAGTCGATATAATGATGATTGTGACATTTATGTTTTACTATATAGGAAGGGGGGACCATATCTGAGAGAAAATAAGGGCCACGCCACGGAGTCCCAACACCGTGATCTCAGCTCTTCTAGTTGTGATGAGCCGTGATCACGGCCATCACACCGTGACGAATTTCTAGCTGTTATCACGCCTCGTCACGCCTCGTCACAGGGCCGCGAAATTTCCGACATAGATGGCGCCTATACCATTGAAAGATCAAACTACCGCTTTCACGACCAACAAGCTGTCACGGTCAAGGTTTTCTGGGGAAGGGAAACCGGCTTAAGAACGAGGGACAAAGATGGGGAGCAAGAATGAAAGGAGTTGATTCGACGAGGAAAGCTACAAAGAGCTAGCTACGAGATATATTTAGGGAGCTCCAACCCGGAGCTTGACTTGCCCACGGACTTGCGCGCGGAGCTACGGACTTAACCGTCACACAAGCAAGGCGAGGGTACGGCGTTAAATTCACCGAGTCCGAGCCCCTAATCGAACGCGAGGACAGTACATCATACCACCTGTAGATAGTGTTTCCTCGGTGCGCTTACTCCGAGTCGTTCCCGGAACCTCATTCCCTCGTAAGAGGAACATTGACGGCAGCCGAGACGGCACGGCCTTCCCCTAAGCCCCGATGGACCTTGCACGACCGACTTGCAAGGACTCATCGCTTGGCCAGTTTTCCCTCGAACGAGCGCTTTCGTTTCTACTAGATGACTTCTGGACCGCTTAGGGATGGTTGTACTGAGACGAGGCTCGAAATACCTGTATGCGCAGGCAAGCAGATTGCGCCAAGGAGCGCTGATGGTAGTGCATCGACGACAGACTCTTGGACGAGATCAAGATACGAGTCACGAATAGACGATAGTAAACGGCTCCGTGATTCTTTGGAATCTTTCTGTTGGGTGAGTCTCTTTCATGCATTCATTCATGTCTGCGTCGCAAACGATCGACCTCCGCTTTCACATCGACCGCCTTTCATGGACTCGGGACGATGCTGACCCAAACTTTCATTTAAAAGAACATGCTCTCGGGGATAAAACTGGCGGAATTTCGATTTTCGATCGGTTCCATGAGTGAGACAGATATTGCCTTCACACCCTTTGCCCCTGTCATCGCCTCCTTTGCTCTGAGCCCTGCCCCACCACCTTTTCTACCGCACTCGCTGACACGATCCTGCCATACAGGCCATAGCAGAGAAGGTCCTCGACTATCGACCGACATGGGAGCCAGCCGTCGTCCATCCTTCTTGCCGCATTGCTTGGCCAGTTTTCCCTCGAACGAGCGCTTTCATTTCTACTAGATGACTTCTGGACCGCTTAGAGATGGTCGTATTGAGACGAGGCTCGAAATGCCTGTATGCGCAGGAGAGCAGATTGCGCCAAGGAGCGCTGATGGTAGCGCATCGACGGCAGACCCTTGGACGAGATCAAAATACGAATAGGCGATAGTAAACAGGTCAGTAGGTCTTTGGAATCTCTCTGTTGGGTGAGTCTTCATGCATTCATTCATTTCTGCGTCGCGAACGATCGATCTCCGCTTGGGACGATGCTGACCCAAGTTTTATTTAAGGCTTAGCCAATGCCGTCGATGAGGAAGACAGGCATTGCCTTCATGCCCTTTGCCCCTGTCATCGCAGTCCACGCCTCCTTTGCTCTGAACCCTACCCGCCACCATTTACCACACCCACTATCGTCCTGCCGCACTCGCTGACACGATCCCGCCCACCTTGGCCCGGCCCATCAAAATGCATTGCACTTCAATTCGCCGGAGTTCGACCTTACCCCCGACCCACATAATTTGAATCCGCCGCGTTCATTACCCACCCGGGCTCAGTTCACCCCATCTTGTCCTCACTCGCACTCGCACTTGACCTGATTCCGCACGAACAAACGGATAGGTCCACGACGGCGGAATACGCGTCTTCGACCTGGGCGGTCAACGATCCGGACGCAAGATGCACTGAGAGTGTCCAGTCCATTTATATTTCATGTGGTATTGATCGAGTATGGTCAAGTTTTTCTGGAAGGGAGGACGCAGGTGAGCACCGGCTTTCGCTTTTTTTTTTTTCGACTTTAGCTCCTTTGTCCCGTACTACTTTGTAGGATCACGAGTCTTTCGCTCTACGACTTTTCCAGCATTACAAATTATTTCGGTCTGAAATTCCCTCGCTCTTCGACTTACGTGGGCTCGTTCTCTCTCTCTCTCTTTTCTCTCTCTCTTGGGAAGTCTCATTCTTGCTTTACGAAGCTTTCTCCTGGCGATTCTTTGGATCTACCTCACCCTTCGGCTGCTCCTCCAAGTTATTTCGCCTGTTCGTTAACGATGGCTCGACCAGAACCAGATGGCAGAATCGTTCGTACTCTTTGAGTTGGTCATCATCTTACATCACGGCGACCCGCGGACGAGAAGGCTTACTCCCTCTCCCTCTCAACATTGACGCCATTCATGAACCCATCTATTCCAACATAAGTATATCTCGCTATTGGAATCGACCACTGAATATCACCTCACCAGTGATTCAGCTTTGATTTACCGGGAACAGCTCGTTCAAGCGTATGGTCGTGGTGACGTCGCGACGAGGGTGGTCTTGTGAAGGATGGCTTGGTTTCACCTCGGCACTCCGGAAGAGCGCGAGGGCTCATACGGTCGAGTAGAGTGCGCTGGCGGTTGGTTCGCCACTGTTGCCTGCGCCCTCTCGCTCTGTTTCCTTTTCTTCTCTCTTCCAAAATTGTTCTTGCTCTACGGAATCTCGTTCACTGTTGGTTCTTTCTTCTCTTTCCTTTTTCCTCGCTTCGAGTAGCTAGCTATATAGTCTGACTCATTGTTTGACTTACTAACTCTATAATTGTCACTGAAGGATGTATTTAAAATATCACCTTGTTTTACTTTCCTTAGAACTGGATGGCGGAGTCACTAGTACTCTTCGAGTCAGTCATCAACTCGAGGTGGTTCCTTCGCCCCTCAATCATCTTGTGCGTAAATAAGTTTGATGTGTTCAAGAATAGGTTGCCGAGGGTACGTTCCCATCCATGCTTTTCGCAACATCGAACCGTCCCCATTGCTCCTTCGCGCTCCAACACCCGTTGTCAGTCACTGACACGGTCTCCTCATAACAGGGCGTGTTGGAGCGGTATTTCCCCGAGTACACCGGTGGACCGGATATCAACAAGGCGGCCAAGTATATTCTGTGGAAGTTTATGCAAGCGAATCGGGCGAGGTTGAGCGTGCATTCTCAGTAAGTATCATACCTATCTCGACTATCCGCGCCCCTTCTCCCTACCGTTATCGATGTTCTCTGATATCGAATTCATAGAATAGCCAACTGACGGTGTTATTGCGGATTTCGTTTAGCAGTTTGATGCTGTACTTGATATGATATCTCTTTCGTTTACTCTCATTCTGTCTCTCCGCTCTTCTCTCTCGTCTCGTCTCGTCTACCTCTACTCCTCTCTCATTCTGGCGTCTCTCGATCTCATCGAACATGTCTATCTCCATCTTCGTCTACTTCTTTATCTTTCCATCTACTGTCGACCGTCTCTACTCACTCTTGTTTTCCTCATCCCATCCCGTCTATCGTGGTCTGTTGGTATAGTGTGAATGAATAAATCAATGAATCTCTGCCCACGGACTTGGGTGAGTTGAGGTTGGCTTGTTCGAGGCATCCGAGCGTCAAGGCATGGGAGAGAACCTGCGGGTTGGAATTCTCGGTAGGCTTCGACGACTATACCGTATCTCGGAGGCCTGAGTCATGAGTACGATTTTTGGAGCGCTGATGAGAAGGATGTCCCGGTCGAATGATTCTATCTGACAAACGAGCGTACGCTAAATACTTAAATACATCCCAGTAGAGTAAAGTGGCCATAGATCGAAGCTTTGTGTGGAAAGTACTACTGTTCGTCGCTATCAATACTGGAGGTCAGAGATTATGAGTCGCTTTCGTAGTCGCTTTCAGATTCCGGTTCGTCAATCCAGGGAATGCCATCGAATGGATTGTCTTCCGACTCCAGAATTGGATTCTTCTCGCGCACCATAACCTTGTGGATATGTTTCAGCAGATTGTGCTCGGTTTTTCCTGTCCACCAACTCAAATCGCAGTAGAACTTATCAATAATTTTCAGTGACCTCAGTTCGTACGATGATCCTACACTCATTTTCAAGTATGAATAGGATTCCGGGCTATATCCTAGCCTGCCGCCCATTGAGGCTGTCTATTGGAAATCCTGACCTTGATATGTAAGGTCAACTGTAGTAATCCTACGGTATCCTAAGGTAGACTATCTCTCGAATCGATTGAAGCCGTAATCCTACAAATAAAAGGCAAACCTATGGTGCCAGTGACAGAATGATCCTACAGTAAATCGTAGTTATACAAAGGCGCCTCACTAATCCTGGTGAGTGCGCATTTTAAGTGCACATAATACTATATAATCCTAACGAACGGTTGCGATCCTACGGACCTAAAGGTTGATAATACGAGCGAGAATACCAAAAAAAAGGCAATCCTATGTCAGTTCCTGTTGAAACTTCGAGCTGCTTACTGGCGCTTGGGGCGGCGCGTGGTAGGGTACGGCGCGCTAGCATGCTTTGGTGGTTCGGTCTGTAAAGGGTATTAATCAAGACCTTTGCAGTGGTAGGATGAGATCATGAGACGTACTGTATAAGCAAAACACTTCCAGGAGCCAGTCCCCACAATGAGCTCAGAAGGAGCTGGGGTTTGATCGGACTGCCGGTCAACTCCCTGTTGCTGGCGCGAGCTACGACGAGGAGGGGCCGATACCTCGGTAGCAGAGAGCCTGAAATGGATCTAAGGATGGAGAGCCTCCAGATAGAACAATGATATGTGCTGACCTCTTCCGTTGCCGCCGGGAGGACTGGTCCGATAAATCAGACTTACGCTTCCGGCTGCCCACTTCGGAATCCTTGCCTTCTTCAGCCTCCACAGATTGAGGAACCTCCTCTTTCCCCGGAGTACCATTGCGATCCATGCTCGGGGTCCGAGGATTGCAAGCAGAATTACTCCTGGAGCCATCGACACCGTCCCCTTCAAGCTCGACATCGTTGATGTTCTCCATGGGGCTCTCCCCAATGCCAAGCCATTCCTCATCGTCATGGGCCCCAGATCCGCCCCATTCTTCTTCTCCTTCTGGTCCACTTCCGGCATTGCTAGCATCCCTCCGGTTGTCAACAGCTGGAGGAGCTCCATCGTCGTGCTGGGTTGCATGCCCCGGAAAGTGGGCAACAGGACCAACAGGAAAGATATCGAATGCTGAACCTAACGGTTTACCATCGTTGGGCTCGTGCGATGTACCACCTAAGGTCAGGTCAGTAAAATCGATATAAATGAAGAGGAGCACGACGTACTGCGATCCTCGGCCAAGATGATAGCCAGACCAAGGTCCGAATGCCAGTCGATATGGCTGTAGGGCATCAGGTTAAGCTCGGACACACGTTTGGGAGCCTGGTGTACGTATCAATGAAGAACCCAGGGTCCAGCGTTCTCAGTCCTGAATCGAATTGTGGTATTACTTCCAACATCTCCAGTATTGACGATGTCACGTCTGACGGGGTTGACGTAGTTGTGAGGGGTATCGATTCCAGCGCTCTTGACTACGCTGAAAGCATGCTGTGAAGAGTAGAGGACAATGAGAGAAATAAAACGTCGTAGGAATGAAGTGATACTGACGCCGTGCAGATGGAAAGGATGCTGTCAGAATGGCGAGGAACACAATCAGTGTTGAGTCGAGGAGATCGAGGACCGATACGTACAGGACTAGAGATAACACCTCCGGGGATAGAGATCTCAATCGACGCGTTTGGGGGAAGAGAGCAAACACTGCCCTCAGGGAGCAAGCTTTGTACCGCCTGGACACCGCTCCAAATCTGAAGCAAAGCCGGGATGGTAGGGGGTTGAAAGGTGACACCATTGATGTAGAATCTCCAGGCCTCCATATCGAAGTCGAGTGCGAGATTGATGTTGACATCTGCACCACCTGGGTAAGGTTCACCAGGGACGGGAGAATTGTCGAGGGGATGGAGCAGCGTTTCGTCGAAGACCACGGGATTGGCAGGAGCAGTGGAGGTAGGATCGACGGTCATAGGTGCACCGAAATAGCGCAAGATCGCAGAGTTCGTTCCCCCAGCGAATCCAGTTGCGAGGTCGTAGTTTCCGGAATTGGGGAGGGCACGGATCCAATAATTGTCCACGGGTTGATTGGCGTTGAGGACTACAGAGTACCGCTGGCCTACGAGGAAGAACACCTATCAGCACAGGGACCATGAAGACAAAGGGTAGTTGTGACGGACCTGCCAAGATCTGAATGCTATCCACCGTATAAGGTCGGGTGTTCTGCCCATCTGCTTCGATAATCATCAACTCGTGGCCGTCGATGGAGAAGATGTAGTTGGGATCGCAAGACATAGAGATGATCCGGAATCGGCAGCGTTTGCCTTGGACAACATTGAGTACCGCAAGGTCGACTTGCGGACCACCATGGTATCGGCCTTGTCCGTTGATGAGCGTAGCATCATTCGCTGCGACGCCAGTGATAGATGGGGATTGGAGATGATACCAGTCACTCAGGGTGATAATCGTGTTTTCTGGGTGGTGCATTAGTGATGGGAAGGAGCTTATCGTGCAAAAACACTCACCGTCGTCGATATCGTACATACCCGCGGCTGGGTCATTCGGATCTTAAATGACGAGTGGTCCACAAAGACCATCACAATATTGAGTACCTGGAAATACTTATCAAACCATGCTTGTCGAATGAGGCGACGAGAACTTACGATAGTGGGAATGGTACCAGGAGGTTCCGGCTTGACCGGCGGTGGAAAATTGATATAAGAACGACTCGCCGGGAGAAATGGGACATTGGTTAACACCAGCGGCGCCATCTGCCCAATTCGTGGTATGCTGGTACATTCCATGCCAGTGCTAAACAGGCGTTAGTTGGTCGACAGCCTGACGAAGCTTCTACCCACAATACTGGTACCGCGGAACATGCTGGGATCCGTGAGGTTGTTGATGACGTTGATTTGGAGGAGGTCACCCTGAGAGCTCGAAACGCACAAAGCATGAAAATAAGCGCACCATGTTGGCCTTGATAAGTGGGGCTGGAGTGAATCCATTTACGACGGTTACTCTGAACGATTCGGTCAGTAAAAGTAAGCGTAGGAATCGGAGAATATGGACTCACGGACGCTCAAAGCCGTCAGGAGCAGCCACGGCACTGGAAACCACCAGAGTTGCCTGAGCACCAGTCACCTCCGGAGGGATGGACAGAGCAGTAGCAGGCGATGCTAGGACGACGGAAGCGAGCGTCATCGACAGCAAACGCGAGAAAGATAGCATAGTCGGGGAAAATTTTGAGATATAGTTTCGTTTCCTAGAGGTCGTGACTAGATCTTCGTTACTGCGTTGTCGGACTTTTGCGATTTTCGGAATAAGAAAGTGACGAAAGCGAGACGAGGACTCTACCCAGAAGACTGGAAGAGCAGTATGGGGAGAGAGACAACTTCTGGCTTTCCAGGGCTTATGTACCAAAGGCTCGTCAGGCGATCACCAATCGGCCGAGGAGCGAACTACGGCTGGAGGGCGGCAAAAAAGAGGCTGACGGTTGATTTCGATAACGGTTTCAATTGGAAAGGTCGTCGATCGGATCCGGTTAGACGTGAGCTCCACTTCAGTTGGAACAGGAACGGTCGAGAGTCGATTTAAAGGGGTTTGCAATGGCTGAAGGGGAGCAGACGGCATGAGGAGATAATGGCCAACGCTCTAAGTGATTGCGCAGAAAATGGACGGCTGGCGATCACCTGCGGTGGCATGAGAGCAATATCTATTGAAATCAACTGGCAATGTATGATTAGCATGAGGAAAGGAAAGTAAGCAAACATCGGAATCAACAGAGAATGGCTTACAGAAGCAAAGGCCGATTAATCCCGCCCTGGAAGTGCTTGAAGGCATCACGTAAGAGGTCGCGCAATTTTTCTAGACGTTGACCTCGTCAGTGATCTACTCGTAGTGGAGTGATATCAAACGCACTAGCATCAGCTTCCCAGGACCTAGTATATGCTCTCAGATTACCGCACGTAGGCACTCGCGCGACGTGAACGTTGGGGAGCAAGTTAAATGATACAGGCGGAGCCCCCCAGCAGACCGAATGTAGCGAAACAAACGTTCCGGGCGACATGATGAGATCTAGCCTAAGTTGACCGAGCATGCTGGCATGAATAGAGTTGAGTCCATTTGGTCAACGACCCGGAACCATTGTACAGTAGAGCAGCGAGGTTCGTGCCGTGAGGTTGACAAAAGGCATTGGATCGAATAGCCCCGACGCAGCGTTCCCGAGAGGTAGTGTGTAATGGAGAACCAACGTGATCACAGACCTACAAAACGTCAGAGTCGAAGAAGAATATCGAAGTGAGGGATCTTCAGGAGTTCAACTCACCAGCGGCTAAGCTCGGATTGCCTCATCCGGTCCTACAACACCATAAATCATAAAGCTCTATAACGCGCGACCACCACCTATCCGTATAGTAAGCTTCAGCGGCAGCGGAGAGCGGCGATAATCCCAAAGAAAGAATTTCAGGTGCATGTCGAAGATCCGATATTATCGTTGCTTTGACTGCGATGATGAGGCAATATTTTGATATACGAATGGATCTCGTGCTGCGGGTATCGGGATACATTCTTCGAGCCGCGGTCTGGAGCTGTATGTTGCACTTTGTATTTTCCGATGAGCAAGGGACATTTGCTGAGGTATGCAAAGTCTATCGGGAGGCGCGTTGTATCGCAATTTGGCAAATTTGGAAGCAAGGAAATGCTCACAAGTAGCCAATACCCATTTCCGCTACCTATAGAAGCTGACGGCCTGCACGAATCGTCGGAAAAGTCGTCGGCGTTCAGCATATTGAATAGCGAAGATCGTGGATGTGAGGAAAGAGCGGACTCGGAGTTGATATACACATCACCGAAGATTCCCCACTCGCGCCACTCAAAATTTTACTGTCCGACAGAGCGGTACTGGCGCAATCAAATCCATTCCCTTTGCATTCTGCTTTATAGTATCTGAGAATTTGAGAGAACCCATATTCGTGGTGATAATACAAACAAAATAGCGTAACATTTCCAGAGATCATACAAAGATACAGAGTCAAAAGAGTAGAGAATACAAATGTTCCAGATCAAATTGGCCATTACTCGGCGGAAACAAAAGCTGATTGGAAACCGAAGGCAATACTAGAACTTTACGCCTGCAGCAGGGCAGCAGGGAGCTCAGCCCTGGATCTGTCAAACGCGTCACATAAGTCCCTCCAAGATTCTATGAATGCCACTTATTAGAATGATACAGCACGGATAGCGGGGGCGGAACTCACGGGGGATAGGATTGCTCGGAATAATGTTTTCAAAATCTTCCACAAACACGACCGCGAGACCGCTATAGTGCGAGGACGAGAGCATGAGTGTCATTAGAAAAGTAACTGGTAAAAAAAATGAATGAAACTTACGCCGACAAATGAGGCTCGATATGACTGTGCAGACCGCGTGAGCAATTATATTCAATGACCTGTTGGTCGGAAAATGCAAGACATACCAGTGGAAGATCCAAGGCCCTGGATTGTCAGTCACAAATCGGATGACTGCGAACTGACCAACACCACCAATGCTGACAACGTCGCGTCGGACGGGATTTTCGAAATTGAAAGTATTACTGTCAGCGCTCTTGATGACGCTGAATGCATGCTAAACATCATGGTTCGCAGCTGAGGTCAGCAACGATACTCATCGGATGTGATTTGGAAAGTGAATTACTCACCCCATGGAGATGAAATGGGTGCTGAAAACGTGCATTTTGTTTAACCAAGGATGAATCATGGTTGTTACCAAATACCAGTGAGTTCTACACAGAATCAACTTTAGAGCCGCCCAGACTCACCGGCGTCCCTCTGGTGCTGACAGACGATATATTGAGCTGTACGACCATATTTCGCCTCAACTGCACGATCGACGCCTGCGGCATCAGCTCCGATGCGTTACTTCCAGTAAGAATCTGTAGCAAGATCGGAGCGGATGGGGCCTGCCATGACACATTGTTCATGAGGAACCTGGTCCCGTTAAAGTCCACCGCAAATGTTTTGTTGAAATCATTGCCATCGATTTGGGGCAAGCCAGGAGCATTAGGATTAGAGAAGGGATAAAGGTCGCTCTCTCTGAGGAATTCAAGCGATGGCGGCAGGGGGGTGGTAGGTTCGACCTCTGGCGCCCCGGCGTAACGTAGGATCGCAGAGTTCACTCCACCTTCGAATCGATCCCTGAGTGGGGCCAAATCTGGATTCGCACGTATCCAGTAGTTGGATATCGGTTGGGATGCATTCAAAATCAGGGAATAGCGCTGACCTTGTTTTGAAGAATGTAGATGGGTAAGTGCAGTTGGCAATGATGCGATGCAGTGACTTACCCGCAAATATTTGAACCCCATCAACCGGGGCGGTAGGCATCGTCGATTCTCCATCAGCCTCGATTACAACCAATTTGTGACCGTCAATCGAGAATCTGAAATTGGCGTCGCAAGAGAGGGAGATGAGCCGAAGGCGATAGAGTCTTCCTTGTTGAACGTTCACGACCGTCAAGGGAACGCCAGCGGAGGAGCTATCGAGCGAACGCCCTCTTCCGTTTATGAGGGTAGACGCTATACGAGTCCCAGGTTGAACATTGGGCATACGAAACCTAATTTGAGGCTATGTCAGGGCTGCGGCCGTCATTGTGCTGAGAAAACATGTCTCTGACCAGTCAGTCACGGTGATCACGGTATCCTCTGCGAAAATCTTAGCGTTTAACTCGGAAGGGAATGTAAGCCGATTACATACCGTTATCCTCTGATCAAAGGGCGATTACATACGGATCAACCAGACGACACTAAAGGGTAGCACATACCATTGTACTTGTCCCGATGAGGGTCATTCTCATCGTAAATGACGATGGGGCCGCGTACTCCATCGCAGTATTGATTTCCTGACGTGAGACATGAGTGTTCTGGAGGCAGAGCCGAGTGTCGATGGACAACTGACCAAAGTGGGAGTGGTACCAGAACGATCCCGCTTGACCACTGGTCGAGAACTGATAGCGGAATGAAGTACCGTTGGGCGGGATGGGGCATTGGCTCACGCCTTCAGGCCCATCCGCCCAGGTCGTTCCTCGCTGGAAGATTCCATGCCAGTGCTAACAGATGGATTGAAGAGGAGTCAACCAATCTTGTTGACTGACTGGACATGAGGAAATACGTACGATACTGGTATCCAATGTCATGGATGGGTCTGTCAGGTTGTTCGTAACCACCACATCGAAGTTGTCTCCCTATATTTGAGGATAATCAGCGAGCTATTGGTGAGCGTTACAGCCCCTCCGGCTAACCTTTTGGGCGACGATCAAGGGCCCTGGGTGTATACCATTCACAACGGCAGCGCTGGTGGACAACGTGAGCAAGCGAAAGGCCGAGAAAGCGACAGAAGAGGTCATACGCCCTAGGAGAGCCATCTGGCGCAATCTGAACGTTGGAGATGGTCATAGGATCCGTCGGTCCGATTGTGACCCCAAGCGTCAACAAAGGAGAGACAAGAAAGCCGACCAGCACAGGTAGAATTAAGTTGGGGCGCATGTCAGCAGGTTAGAGGGTGAGGACTGGAGTGTTGAGGCAATTTCAGAGTTTTCATCTTCATTTTATAGACCTCGATTGTGCCTTGAAGGGGAATAAGCCACACGGAGACAGGTTTGAAAGCCGCTTTTCAGTCAGCACCCTTGAAATTGAACCAAGTGGTCGCGATTATCGAATATTATGGAACCGCTTTCACTTATCCACGCGGTATCGCAGGCATGAACCGGCCTACCACCACATGACAAACGGGTTTGCCATCTTTCAGATCCATTGAGGACGGAAGCCTAATAGCACACCTATGAAATCTCTAATGGAAGGAGCGGGAGAAGGGCCCATGGTTTAAGGTTTATCATCTTTTAAAATCAAGTAGCATGCACCTGGCGATCATACGGTGAGAGATTACCGCATCACCCCTCCACAGAGTGGAGTCGAATGTAGAAAAAAAGCCCCGAGTTCAGCTCGCTGGCGCCTGTAGAATAGGACTCCTAGATCCCCAAGGCTTGTACCGCTCAGCGCAGATATCGCGGTAGGCTCTTTCAGGCTTCGCTCCGACACATCTGGACAATTAGCAGATTTACCTGTTGTGCGTGACGAGCCCACATGCGCCATGATGGGCATTCTTGTGAGCATGATACCCCGACCGAAGCTATGTCACCCTTGAGCTATGTGGTGCACACGAATGTACCGCCCTATAGGCCAATCACCTATCATCACAGGAACGGCGCCATTGTCGGAGAGAGTATGGAAGATCCACAAAAGCTCGCTGAGCATCATTGGAAGCACTCACATGGAAGAGAACGGGTCGAGGCTGTGCCAGTTGACTGTAAGAGCGAAAGTCGTATTAGTTACGAGTCTTTACGTAAGGAAAGCTCGTTCTTTTCACCTGGAGAGAGCCTGTTGCCAAGCTTTGCCCAGACTTTGCCTCTGCCCATTTGGAAGTGACAGCTTCCATTTATGGTGTCTTTTTGGCGGCTTTTTCCGTTGCTCGGCTTTGTCCGCCGGTATCTGTAGCCTGAGTCAGTTCTATCACGGTGCCTTATTCCCGCGCCCTTTTCAACGCGCCGCGATAGACGATATTCCTGAACTTCCCATCAATTATGTTCCCAATATGACGTCAACGCTGTCTGTGTGCATAAGTCTTGTGTCGGTCCTGGTTTGCAGGGCGCAAAGCCGTGTGTCCCTTTGCTGACATCTGGACTGTGCTAATTGGCTCAAAATGCTGCAGCCCAGCTGCGGATTGTCTGATTAAAGCAGGTCCATTATCCATTGGGTCAGTCTATGTACCTTGCCTGTGAAATCACAGGACACAATCCACAAGGGATTCCATAGCAACACAGTTTGGTTTGCGCAAGAGGTTGGTTTGCAACCTTGGTGGGAAGCTTTCAGGCAGGAAGTTGATGATTTAGTATTGAGATCTAATGTTCATTGATGTTGAACATCTGGAAACAGTGTTAAAGTATGCCTCAATAGAAATGGAATATGTACTGCATGATTTCCACATGAAATGCAGAAAGTGACAACAGTTGATCAAGATGGTCACATCAATTTGAAAAAGCAAGAGCAATGGATTAATACATTTACCCCTTTGTTAACTTATCTTCTTAGGTGTAATACAGATGTGACCTGCCTCATGTCTGGAACATCAGTAAAAGCCATAGTTGCATATGTAACTGATTATATTACCAAAGTTTCACTAAAAAGCCACCATTTGTTTTCTACAGCCTATGACATATTTCAGAGAAACTCAGATATGCTTTAGGATCAGGAAAATGCTTCCAACTCAGCACAAAAATGCTACTCAAAATATGCAATTCCTTGACATCCAAGATGGAAAATGGCAGTCCTTTGGCCTTTCTGTATCTGTTATGCAATCCTGACCACTAAACCAGCCATACCTATACACTCTTCTATTGAAAATCATATATCCACTGAGTTGAAGCATTTTGGGGCCAACATTCAGATAGAAATACATTGATCAAAAGTGGGTCAAAAGATGAAAAACTACAGCATATGGCTAAGGATGGTGAGCTAACTGCCAAGTCTAAAATGGATGACTATGTTTATAGGCCTAGAGCTTTTGATGCCACCAACCCAAGGACGAAGAGACCAAGAGAAGAAGGACTGAAAGCGACAGGTACAACAGGTCATATCACTTCACATTGAGCACCTAACCCAGAGGACAGCGTAAGCCCTGAAACACTCGGCAAAGGAAGCGGACAAGGATGCACCGCGGATGGTGCAGAAGGCGAACAGATGGGCGGAAAGGGAGAAGGAAGAGAAGTTGGCGCGCATATGAACATAGACTAGATGAGAGTAATATAGCTTGTAGCAAAAGTGGAGTATCCCTTAATACCGGTAATCAACAATAATGTGACGTGGAAGGAGAGAAACAGAGAAGTGGGAGAAGTAAGAGCATTCACAAGAACAAAGGCAGCGGGAGCCGGGAAGAGCAATGCGTCAAGAGAAAGGCACGGCATAAATTTTGAGTAAACAGTTGGCAAGATACCAAAGCAGGAGAGAACAAGTGGAAAGTGAAAATCACAAACGGAAGGCACGGGGACAAACAATTTGTATGACAAAGAGGGACACAGGCCAAAAGAACAAGTGGAACTCAGTCGATGGATCAGCTGCCAAATTGATGCAAACTGCCTTCAAAATCTTGGCAGTCGACTGGGGTACGATGTACCTGAGTCAAAATGCCTCGGAACAAGGAAGAAGGACCATTGACCTACAAGGACTCAGTGCCCTATTTGTGGACAGGTCAAATGAATGCAAAATCTCACAATTCAAGCAAAAGGAAAAAATCTCAGCCTGCTTCAGCTGTCAATTTGACCCATAGCTCAAAAAAAAAGAAGCAAAGATTCAGTACATCACAATGAAAAACCTTACAATGGTCCTTTGAGACTCATATGGAACTCTGTTAATTTTAGCTGTGCATATAATGCTCTGTTCACAGTTTTGCATTCTATATGGAAATCAAACACAGGTGTATGGGGAGAAGAATTCAAAAGAATGAGTGTGTACTCCCAATTGCTGCCTGAAGGATTTGCAGCAATGAGCAACAACAGCAATATATCTATTGAAACAGCCAGAGGGAAAGCCAGACAACTTCTGCATAGAGACAATCCACAAAGACTTCTCTATGAGCATGCATATGCAGCATTTGATCATCTTGTTACACACCTCATGCCTTTGACAAGAGCAGGCAGCACCTATCTTTACTGTATGCAATGCCAGGTTCAGAGATGATAAAATAAAATTGTATTCTGTGACCACCTTGAATGGTGAAGACCACTCAAGTAGACATGTTCATGGAGATAAGCTATCTATTTGTCCTGTAGTTTACTCAATACCCAAAGTGTCAAATCATCCCTGTCCATCTTGTTCAACAATCACACTTCTGAACAAAGCCATGAACCTAACAGGCCACTCTAAGATGTTGGTGTTTGATTTTATGGCTGGAAAGCTGCAGCCAGATCTGACACTTAGATTTACTAGAGGTGATAGAATTGACATTTTCAGCTTGTGTGGTATTATATATCATGGAATGAGCCATTTCACATCTTGCATAATTGATGTGCAAGGACAGGTGTGGTACAATGACAGTGCCATTGGTGGAAATACATGCACCCTTGAGGGTTACCTAAACACTTCAGATGACAAAGCATGGTTGTACAAAGTGAATGGAAGAGAGATGATATATGTTGTGTATGCTCAATTATTGTAGACTCAGAGAAAAAAAAAAGAGGTAAAGACTCGTACTGCCGTGCCTTGCAGCGGCCTTCTACCAAAGTCCGAAGTATAAAGCGTTACATACATTATTAGTGCCGATTCAATTTTGAAGTCCCGAAAGGGAGGTTACGGCAATGCCCGACTTAGCGACCTTAGGGCTTTTCCTTGAGTCAACTTTGGCAGCAGGCCGTTGGAGCGCACGGCAGTACGAGCCTTTACGAGGGTTGCAGTCTCTCTGTACTTATGTTTTTCGCACTTTGAGACGGCAAAGCACTTGCTGACGCACGCCTGTGGCATGCTTGCGCTTGTGCGGCTTCCCTCCCACATGGCATTTGGTTTAAGGGGTTCTGTATGGTACATATACTGGGTAAAAAATATGCACTGATTTTGCCTGTTTTCTGACAGGATTTCTTGCCGAGCATCGAAGGATTTCTGTCAGGTTGTGTCCTCTGGGCATGGAAGTGTACAGGATCTATGTGAACTCGTATAAATGTCAGCACAAGCATTCCAACTTTGTCAGGTTCATTTTAACACGCAAGAGTGGTCAGGATGCAGCATTTCAAAAGGTCAGGACACTGCCATTGCACTTGCGTCAGGTTCTCCCGTCAAAGAACAATTGTCAGGTGAGACTTTGCAGAACTTGTCAGGTGGAGACGGTACAAAACATTGTCAGGTTGAAGCGTCTATGTCCAATCTGTCAGGCCGGCGCATTCTCAAATCTTTTCACAGGTTGTGAGAGGCATCTGCTCTCGCGCGTAGTGAGTTGTGCTAGATGGGTTCTAAACGGGTGAACATCATGAGGGCAAGGTGAATGATGGCTCCCCAGACAATTACACAAGTCTGGGGTACTTCTCTACGAACCTCGTATGTCCTGTTCTCTTGTACTTTTCAATACCTTTCTCTTGAGTCCCATCCGATCTGACCTTTGTTGCTCCGCATTGACAGACCAACGACATCCACATCAAACCGACGGCTACACGACGGATGGCTCTGCACCGGTACACCTTCCCTGCTGGGATGGCCCATCCTCGAATCTTGTTCGACATCGTGAATGATGGCCAGAGGAGTGCGACTCACCCTCAAGTCTCGATCAATCAAGTGGGCCTCGAGTCCGAGGGTGGAGGCTACCAATCTGCGTTACGTTCCAAGGTGAAGGATACGAGTTGGGTAAACCAATGGAGTATGGTGCCTATTCGATTAATTACCCGGTTAGAGGAGCGAGGAATGGGGAGCGGGTTTACCTTAGTGCGTGTTCAGACCTTTGTACCACCATTTGATGCTCCATAGCAGCTAACCCATCGCTCTCTTAGGCTCAGGCTCGGAACGTGGAGCCCTACTCGAATTTATACCTTCTCTGTCTTCTGCTGTAACCTCGATCCTGGCTTGCGTAGGCGTTTTGTTCATCTCCACTGAGCAATTGTGCTCTACTGCGGAAGACAAGATCCAGGATTACGATTTTGAGAGAGTGAAGAGCGAGGCGAGGGCGCAGTGGAATGATGTTTTGGGGAGGGTGAAGGTTAGGTTCGGTGATGCTGCAGGGCGAACAACAGAAAAAGAGAAGGAGTTGGTGGAGCACTTCTATTCTTTGGTGAGTCTCTCGCTGTATCTCAAGAGAAAGTTATGGATGAATGACAAATTGCGTTCTATATGTAGCTGTACAGGACGCATATCGCTCCTGCAGATTGTGGGTCTCCATCCCATTCGCTTTAATGGACAACTGTGGATAGCTAACCCGATGCGATATGAGGGCACTTGGGAGAACCCTCATTGGAACTCGACCGAACCGTATGTTCAAGACCCCTCGTTTTCTCTCCCTCAAACAATGAACACTTATCGTATCTCAGTGGGACACCTACCAAATGCTATTCCCGCTCATGGAGATGCACGATCCTGTCACATTCTCGAACATCATACGAGGCATGATTGATCTCCAGAAACATGAAGGTGAGTCTTTGATATCCGTCAACATAAAATCTTCTCACCTTTTGCACTTGTCTCGTAGGCCGGTTACCTGAATGCCGCAGAGCCACTGTGAAGCATTACATGAATGGCCGAGATCGGAGAGAAGAGCTACGAGATTTTGAATTGCATGAGGATAGCTGGGGTACACGATCGCAGCTGAACTCCATTAGGTACGTATTCAACAGTCTATCGCAACAAGCCCCACTTTTTGCTTTGTTGCCCTGCATTCCATTCCAGATGCAACCATATTACTCATCACAGCTATGATGAGCCGACAGTCTAAGTACAGCTTCACAATACAAATCAATTCCATGACTTCCATCATCTGCATCAAAGTCCATCGCTTTCAGAATCTCCCTAGCCGCTGCAATCTTGTTGTCAGTCATGACAATAGCCGCATCCTGTTCCTCCTCCAAACCGTCAAATATATCTGGCCGTGGCGCAATTGGGTCGTTCTCTTGTTCGTCAGCTGGAGGGCCAAGGGAAGGATTCTCTTCAACCCCATAGAAGTCATCTACAATGTCCAAATCATCACCCACATCGCTCACCCAGTACCCTGCATTGATAGCATACTCTCGGCTCAGGTTATACAATGTGATGGGTGACTTGTTGTGAGCGGTGCGTATCGTGTGGTTGTTCCACGATGTCCGAGTCTCATCCAGAGACTTCTGGATTCTTGGCTGGTAAACGAGGTACAAGCAGACCAGATGAATGGAAGAATCCCGGTCCAAGAGGTTCACTTCTTCGAGGTGCATAAACATTCTACGGAAGCATTCAAGCGAATCCTTTCTCATGTCTCTCCATAATCGTTCGATGCGGATATTATGCAAAGATCTAACATTCAGAAGTACAGTTCAAGACACCGGGGATGGGAGCAAAACAATGACACTCACCTTCCGCGAAGATACGCCCGGTGTGCAACGCCCCATCTCTCCACCATCCTTCGCTCAATACCATTATTCTCTGTCCCATAGTCCCCTCTGACGCGGCTGGGCCAGCTGTATGTTGCAACAGCTGCCATAAAACAGTCCTCCACCGTTTTCAAATGTTTGTTGTTGCTGCAAACCAGATAGATGACTAGCCTTGAGTAGCCATCGGCACAACCGTGGACGTAGAAGCCCCATGGCCTGACCTTCTTGTTTCCATCCTGATGCCATAATGCATTGCTTTCCCGAACACTGTAAACACGTCTCTCTGTTGCCTGAGTCCGCCTAAAAGCTCTAATTAGCAAGCTCATTCAATGATAACAATTTGGTGAGGCAGACCACAATGAAACCCCGTCTTCGTCAACTCTCTGTAAGCTCTCCAGCACTCGATTGATATTGACGTTGATTTCTATACTAAGCAGGTGCCCACGGACAATATTGGTGCCCGAGAAAGGGTGAGCAAGGGCTATAGCTGGGACATATTCATCCAGAACACCATCATCAATGTTGGTATAAGCTGGCCGCTCGCGTACATACTTGTTGGTAGTGGGCCGTCGCTGCACGCGGCATAGTCCGAGGCCTCTGGTTTTACTTGCTCCTTTCAGTGCAATTTGAACTTACCCAGCCTTTGCATTGTCAGGGAGATGTTAGAAAAGGTCGGTCCTTTCCTGATGCAAAGCTTCAACAAAAAGCATTAGCCTTTCCCCATTACTGTCTTTTTTGGCAGGGTTAAAACATTGAAAACAGAGTTGCACAGATGGTATAGAGAGACGGCATCCCCCAAAATAAAGGAACACTACAAAGACATGTACGAAAGGGTGGACGATAGCGAGGGGAAAAGAACGGAGAAATAGCATGATGACTGAAAGGGAAGGATATACGGGCGATCACGGGGCTTTCGAAGCCGTATTTCTTGGCACTTGAAACTGCACGGTACAAGTACCCAAGGCATTTAGAGGCCTCGGAACCCCTCCATGGATAGGTGAGTATAAAGTGTCTTCCGAGTGACGCCCATGGCTTCAGCTATGCCGTCCCAGCTATTTCCCATATTGTGGAGCTTGACAGCCCTCTTCAGGTTGAGGGAGTACCACGGACGACCTGGCTGACCTGGTTCTGGTGGCCTTGTCGGTGCTTGTGGACCGTGTGAGGCTGGTGGCATGGACAGGAACTCTTTCAATGGAGCAAGAACCTCGTCAAGAAGGACCACACATTCACTGATCTCTTCTTGGGTCAAGAGTGCTGAGTTGTGAACGCCACAAAGAATGGATCACACTGCATTAAGCTCACGGGCTACACCCTTGCAGCTCTGTTGCCATCATACTAGTACAGTAACAAGGAAAGAAAAAGATTTGTACTATGTTAGCTACTAAGGTCATACTAGTAAATTACATAGC
>SDEE01000838.1:0-19917 GCA_004126415.1 Candolleomyces aberdarensis
TTTTGGCCGTTTAGTGGCTACTGCACCTGGGAGAACCCCGGAGGCCCGTCTGTCAGACACATACAAGACAAGCCCGGCAGCCGCTGTGTAATATAAAGGGTTCTCATTTCCTGCAGCCCCTGGGGCTAGACTGTTAAACACAGGACTTAAGCAATGTGGGTTGGTATGTATAGTATGGGTGCAACGGACTATGAGCCCTGCCACGCCACATGCATAGTCTGTACTCAGAGTCGATGATGGCCAGTGAAGGCTCTCGAAAATGGTGGCCTGATCGGAAATGGAAGAGGAGTCAACGTAGATGTGGGCTCACCTGATCGTTTGTCATTCATGACTCTCTCTTCACTTATGTACTCCTGATGTTCCGTTATACGAATTTTTTGAGTCCGGTTTCTCTATCTTGTCCTCGTTTCGACTCACCCACTTTCTCTCCTTTTGTCTACTCCGTTGGGATTTCTACTGAATTTAGTATTCAAGTTACCCATGCGAGCGTACTCTGTACCCTTTCGTGACCTTATTGGTATCAGACGTCTGTCCCACTACTCGTGGTATCACAGACCGCAATCAGCACAGGCGCTCGATGATCGCTGTGCTTTGGTGGCTTTGCGTGTTTATAACTCGGCCTGACCTGGAAGCTGTGTGGGCTGAGGCTGTGTGAGCCGTATGAGCCACTCATCCCGCTTGCCTTCTCTTCTCTCATCATCGAAATGGCTGACAAACGTCCACAAAGCTTCAAGGGCCGTAAGGGCTTGTTTGATCGAGTCAAAAATTACCTCAGACCTGGATCACAGAGCGCTCAGCCGCGTCGGTCCTCTTCACCGCAACCTCCAGTCTCTTCTTGCGAGGATCACAGTGGACCAACGGCGTCACTTCATGGTACCATCCTTTTTGTCGCTCGATGGGTACATGGGACTGAAATTCATCGAGATCCCACAGCTAGCGCCTCAGCCCACCATGTAGATCACGCGCAGGCTCAGTTATCGACTCCATCATGAAACACATTATACCAAGTTATCCGGTTTTCCAAGGTGCGCCTCGATTGAAGGATCGAGCGCACTGATTAGATTGACGGGCGGTAGCAGGTAAAGATAACTATTCAACTCCTCAAATTTTGGCCGTCAATGCCCGTGCACCTCAAGCTCACGGTAAGAATACAAAATGTCTCTCGGCGACTGGCGCTTAACTGAATCAGAACTCATTGGCCAGAAACTGGTTCGATTTTATTTAAAGAAACAATGCTCGCTGCACCTACCGCCCTTGATGTCAATTTAAAGATGCTTAAATCACGATTTAAAGTGCTTCGAATATCCTCAAAACAGTCAGCCTCAACTCAGTTGTGGTTTACCGACCTTTAAAGCAACCGCAAACAGCCTTAGATGGACCGTGTCTCCGAATCGAGGTTTCACTTGTGTCAGATGCAAGCATCGAGAGGGTATCGGTTGAGGGCACTAATTTAAAGTGTGGTGATTTAAATCATATTGAAGCCCTTTACTTGTCGCTCTGGAGAGCAAGCCTCAGAGACAGGTTTGAAGCAATAAAAGAGATTTAAAGCGTCTAGCGGATGCATACCAAACACGGAGTGAACCAGTAAAGGTAGATTACATGCTCAGATCCTTCGCCGTTTGGTAACAGTCTCGCTCTGCCAAGTTCATCTCCAATGTCCACTCAGTGCAATTTTAGGTCAAAGTTTTGGTCTGAAGGTTGCAGACGCTTGAAAGCTTTAAAGGTGCTTTAAAGCATCTGATCCTAGTAAAGTATTGGTTCGGAGAATTTTGAAGTCGCTTTAAAGGTGCTCTAAACCATCTGATGATGATGAAGGGTTAGTTCAGAGAGGAGGTCAATGTAAAGGTGCTCGGTGCTGAAAGCACTCAGCTTTAAAGAAAATTGAACCAATGTCTAGGCCATTGCACCCACCGAGTTGCTTACCGTCACCCTCCAATTCACCAAATTTGCGTGCTGCAGTGCCTTGAACAACTTACTGGTCACCTTTTTCGGTCTGAACAACTGCCTCGAGAACTTCACGATAGGCTATATCGAACTGCCGCAACATCCCGCGTATCCTTCGAATCCGCCTAAGGATATTACAAGGCTTTTAACACAAACGCTCCAGACGCATACGCCAATGGTCTCTTTCATAATGCTCGACCTACCGCATTTCGCTGGGGAGTATTTGTCGCCGATGTTACAAGCGAGCATCCCCCATTGGAAGTTACTGAAAACCCTCCACCTTCGTCTTCGCGAAACCATAGTCGCCGCTGTCCCCCGGAACAACGGGATTTCCAACGGGTGCTTCCCAAATTTATCATCGTTCCTCCCCATTATCCACAAAGAATGTCCGAGCCTCGAGATACTCGATTTCCAGTTCGACGACAGTCAAATAGGCAATTTTAACGCCGGAGAGGAAAGTCACCTTGACCCCATGGAGCGGAATCCATTTCCCAGAAGCGGTATCATCGGTCATCCTCTCCGCTCGTTGTACATTGGCACGATAGACCGCCATCTGCAACTCGACATGGCGAAGAAGGTTGGGATAGCGACCTACGTTGCGGGGTTCTTCCCTCGTCTGGACTCTTTGACAGGGAAACCTGGACGGACGTCGAGATGTTGGTCAAGTTCAGGCAAAGAGTGAGAGAGTGGGGTCCTATTCGAGTTGATTGTTCTCATTGTTATTAGAACACCGGTGCATCCACTCTAGCCACCCTCTTCTCTCCTATTCCTACGGAACTCCTTAATGTTTACAGTCCAAACTGTGCGATACGAGCCGGTTTTAGAGTAGGGGAGGCCGACGTTTTCTTATTGATTTATTCGATGTATTGAAATGTTGTTTCTCCTGAAGAAATGCGGCGGCCTGACTCTGAGCGCTTCGAGAAGCATTCGCTTGGCCGCCAGGTTGTAATTTATCGTTCGAAGCCCTTGGGTCATCTTTACGACGAGCACGGGCGACCGAAATTCAACTCGAGCTCATTCCTTCCATGATCGAAATTATGTTCGGCCTGCCCAAAACCAATAGCAATACCGAAGTCACTCTTTCATACAAATTGATCTCAATCTAAACGGTGAAAAGGCGGAAAGAAAAGCGCAATTGCATGAGTCTCTCCTACTCAAGTTGAATGTCATATGTCACGGGCTCTTAGCCAGAGACCGTGACTCAATTGCACACAGATTCTTCCCTCGAGGCTTCGGCACAGATATTATAGATATTCAACGGTTGAGAGTTTCAGCATTCTTGTTGAGGAATGATATTTGCTCCCTCCTGAAATCGTCTTGAATAACCGTGGTGTTGCCGCCTTCCAGCTGCAACAGCACCTGATATTACGAAGTTCGCTTCAAACAGTACGTTCAAGGGGAAGACTCTTAACGAAACTTACCTGGTGGTTAGACTTGTACTGAGGCCATCTGGGGCCTAGTAAATATACGAAACCCACGAGGGATAGTGAGCAAACGGAAAATCCAAGCAGCAAATGGGTAGCAAGGCACTCACGCTCTACTCCCTTCCCATCGTTAGGATCCAAAGATACCGTAAAGGAGATCCAATAGTCCACCATGGCAAGGCTAAGGTTTTGTGAAGCCGCACTAGCAGTTGGGGGAACTTGGCCATAGACGTAAGGAATTTCAGCGGCATGGGCCACTGCATTGAACGGGTTGATAAGCACCGGATCGGTTACCACAATCGAAGACGTTGCGATTTGACGTACCTCCAAGAGGTGGTATAGCCTGAGGGTCGGTAAAGTGATAGCCATAAGACTTGACTCCAAATTTCGCAGCCGCTTGAGACCACAACCTCCTGGGTGCGTCGAAGGTCATATCACCCACTACAAAATAAAATTTGGTAAGAGATTTCGAGCACGGCRGTGGCGGTATGCACTTACTGATAGAAGCATGCCTCTTGTACGACGCCGGGAGCCCAAATAATTCATCTCCAGTTCCGTAGGGAGAACCAACAGCAGGATCGGCCGGATAAAGTTCAAGAACTTTGTCGATCGCAGCATCCAGAGCGCTTGCCGAACCGTCAGGGGAGGCATTGGCAGCAATGAGTGCTGCTTTAAGAGCCTCGTCCGTCAATGGCTGTTGGCTCGCAAACAACGTTCCCTCGTCACGATTGGTACCTGCGATGAAAGGCAGCCTGGCAAATCGTCCTTTGGAGTAAAGGCGAGAAGCCAAGTCGGGATATAGGCTATTCCTGCCGGTATCGAGAGTGGGGGTCCACACGAGATCAACGAGGGTGACGGCTTCAAACACAGCTGCAATGATTTCTTCGGTAGTTGCACTTTGGAGGCAGTGAAATGTGTTCCCGGACGTAGCGACGCTCGCGCAGGAAGGAACTTTTGTAACGAAGTTTTGCCAAGAGCGTTCATTTCGAGCGGCAGAGAAACTGGAAGGTCCGTTGGAAGAACCAGACTCGAGTATCTGCACGAAAGTATGAGTACGCGGCAGTAAAAGGAGTAAGGGAAAAGGCGTGCTTACAGCTCCCCTCGCCAACCGTTCGAGTTTGGGGTTCAGCAATAACACTCCAGTCATCATAGCTCCAGCACTTTCGCCGAAGATCGTTACCTGTCAGAAAGCAACTAGAACCGAATATAGTTGAAAGTGCGAATCATGAAGCAGATACCTTATTTTTGTCACCCCCGAAGAAATGAATGTTGGCCTGCACCCATTCCAATGCAGCAATTTGGTCTTCGAGGGCAAGGTTAAGTGCTCGTCTATTATCAGCTAAAAATAAATGAATGAGAGCTCAAAGCACAGAGATGTTGGGGCTTCGTACCCTCTTGACCTTGGGGATATCCCAGAGGGCCGAGACGATAGTTGAAGTTAACATAGATGATGGGCGTTTTCTGCAGGCAGTGAGTCTTGATAGAAAACCTGGTGTTGGTGAAGATTCCTCACCCTCTGGATGCTGCGTTGCACGAGTTCTGTGCCATTGTACAGATTGGAAGACCCAATAATGAATGCGCCGCCATAACTACGAGGCTTGGTAAGTGGAAAGAGCGTAAGGCCTTGGCATCATACAGAACTCACGTCCATAACAACTGTCGACGGGGGCTCGCTGAGTCCGACAAGACCAGGAGCTTTAAATTTGGTGACTTACGACGGGTAGCTTGGCCGAGGGTTTCACCCCCGCCGGACGGAAAATGTTAATGGTCAAGCAATCTTCTGATTGAGTCGAAGGATCTGCTACCACCGGCTTCCAGTTGTTGAGATGTCAAACAATCGGTGCAAGTAGAAACTCGAACATACCGGTTGAATGCAAGTTTTCCCGTAGTCAGCCGCATCGAAGGTGGTCGTGTTCAATTGAACTTTGAGAACCGGGGGTCGAAGCCTAAGTGCGCCGACAGGCGGCTCAGCAAACGGGATACCTATGTAAGTTCCTACTTCAGTAACCCTCAAGCGAAAACCATGGATTTTGAAAGACTGACCACCAAAGAGCTCGATATTGGGGGGNAACATCCCGGCCTGAAATCGCAGTTCCGCGAACCTTGACTTCAGGAAGGGCATGAACCGCAGCCGCGCCGAGAGCACAGACAAGATGAAAAACCAACATGGCAGATGCACACGTCGTGGCCACGGAAATCGCCCGTTTATATGGGTGTCAGCACATCAGGGGGGCTTTAAGGTTGACAAGATTGTGAATGGTAAAACCAAGAGAACAAGACACGCGCCCACACCGAATACACCCGAAAGAAGCCATCGGACGCAGATCACCTTGGCGATCAGAGCTAATGACCTTCCAAAAACTTGAAACCATTTAGCCAATCGGTAGCAGTCAAGACTCAACGGTAACTTCGCTGCCAGAGGGCGGGGGAAGTCGGAAGGACAGGCTATCGCACCCGCTATTAACTGTGTCGCGCTGACTCGGCGACAGGTCCGAGCCTTGGAGAGGTAAGGAGGGTCAACGTTAGGCCAATGTCGACGACATGTTCCTGACCACGGTACATCATTCATTTCTAGATCTAGGACCACATTGAAACAGAATTCGCTGATCACGTACGTATGTACTTGGTCCAAAACTTATTCCCGACGCTTAACGCCCGGGAGGCCGAGTAAACGTCTTCCAGACCTCCCCTACATCAAGATCGTAGGTTCCCAACCCATGCAACCTAACCTCCTCCAAATCCCCACACCTCCCCCAGATCCGTTCAATCGCAGGTGGAAATGTATCCAGTTCTCGCCAAACAGCCTCCCTAGTCCTTCTATTAACTTGAAAGCTCGAACAACCAGTGAAGATATCGCTCAGGACTACTTTCTTGAGGCCTGTCGACCCTCCATCGCCGAAGAGACGTACAACAAAGTCCACGACGAGATTGGGATCCATGTTCATGGTAGGTACCGAGCACAATCTGATGGTTTGATCGTAATATGGAGACGAATATGCGGAGATGTGGAATTCTGATATGCCACGAAGGGGAAGGTTCGGTATCGACGGAAAAGAGGCGGAGGCCGCGAAGGAGGAAGAGGGGGAGCTGTCGATCGGCAGTGTTACAACGCGTAACCACCCTTCGAAAGCTGCTTGGGCCTGGTACACTGTACGTATAGCCAAAGTGTGCAGTTTTGGCAGGCTAGTGTCGCAGCGTCGTGCAGCGATTATTGAGAGCACTTTCGAAATGTCCTCGAATTGGGGCGCTGCAGAGCACCCACGGCGATAATCGTGCTCTTGCGAAATGGTCAAGTGCTCCAAAGCTGGTAGCAACTCGAACATAAGTCCGGAAGAGCAAGTCCAGGATGAAAGGATTGGGATGAGGAGTGAGGGGAATGCGACCATCTGGCGGACGTTTGGGAGAAATTCTTCGTCGATGAGGGCCGTGGTCGATTGAACATCAACCTGATTTACCCAAAGGTAGACATTGGTAAGGGTGGGATGGCACCGCAAGAATGAAACCAAAACAGTACACGGGACCTTTGACTCCCGAATACTGAAATGGGACAATTGAGGAAAATTCCAACAGGACAACATGACTCGCCAATCCTCCGGCAGAAGTGGGCAAAGATTGAGATGTAACCTCGTCAGGGTTGAGGAGGACTGGAGGGTTAAGTTGTGAAATAAAGGATAATACGAGGGACTGAACACTCCTTCTCCACCCGACAAGGTAAGTAGGGACAACTGACTTGTCGTGAACGTTTCGGAAGGGGAAGGGAAGGCGAAGTCGATTGGCTGAAGAGCCGGCTGAGATCGAGTAGTGTCCACGTTTGAGGGTGTCACTAGACATCTTTCAAGGGGAGATAAGGTCGATGATTCAGGATGGACCGTGCCTTCCTGGGAAAAGAGAGGCTTGAGAGGCTCGAAACTCTCAAAGCCGCCCTTCCAAGCACTGGGATCGATAACCGTGATTTCCATCCCTGACCGTTCAGCGCAGACTTCGAGGAGCTTGAGGAATGCTCTCAACCACTGGCATCCCAGTGTACTTTCCACTTCTGCTCGAAAGCGGGGTTGTGGCAAGTATAAGCGAATGCGCCGAAACCGTTGTGATCGCGAGAGCACTGTGTAGACCCCACATCTCCTCGACGGCGCTCGAGATTTGACCTTCGGACATCACCTCGTAAGTAATACCAAAGTCGCACTCTGAGCCAGGGTTCATGGACGGGTGGAAAAGATGATGGATGTTATCGTTGTATGGCCGGGATACTTCACTAATTGAGCGCCAACTGGAGCTGTAGTCTGTCGAGCTAAATTCCAGTGGTGCAGCTTGAGGATGGGAGGTTGGTGAAGGGTCTAGCCTGTGTATTTGAAGGTTGGATATCTTGACGGCCTCCAGCAGCCGCTCTACTTGTACCTTCACGATCACAGGTCCCAAGATCTCGTAAAGAGTTTTGCAAGTGAGTCCTAGCTGGAGACCTTGCAGTGTAGAAGGGTTGTCGAAAGGGAGATATGAAAGGATCTCATCCCTTATTTCTGTCGGGCAGTCGAAGAACCCAGCGGAGGACATCTCTTCAAATGCGCCGCAGTGGTGAAAGTGAGGGAAAGAGAACGAAGCTGTGTAATAAGAACTCGGGTTAGATGGTGTTGATTATTTGTTGATTCCCGTTCACAAGACGAATATCTCACCCTACGCCGGTCAGGTGGTAAATCGGCGCCTTGAAAGCACGGATACTGAGAACTTTCCTGAAAGAAGGAAACTTTGAGCTCAGCACCAGTTAAAGAGAGAAATGACAATAGTGTCACCCTAAATTTCGAAACCGGTCTTGAATAGAGCTCATTGACGGGGTTCATTATTCTTCAAAGCGTGCGCGTCAACATAAGAGTCTCGTACGCTGTCCATTCGCCTGCAAGAAAGAGACACTGCCAGTCGAGGATATCAAGTGGATGGTGTTAGGAGGGAAAGCGTCGGCGCCAGCTGGCTCCGGACGGACGCTTTATGCAAGATTGTAAAATAACCGTTCACCGGCAAACTTGTGCGCCTCTCCCTATCCCTTCAACCCACCATCTTCTCCCTGTATCACTTTGCGAGTCGAGGGAGTTGCTCACAGACGACGTTGGACAATCGCTATGGCCGACGCGATAAACCAATAGCAACCCCTATCATAGGACTGACATCCCGCATCTTGAGCTCCCGATGGTGCCGTCTTGTGAAAATTGGAGTGTGGGGATTTTGGTCAAAGTTCAGACAGGTCGTTCCTACCAATTGTCTGCATTGAACCCACGTCGTGTAGTCTGATACTCTACAACTATCATATCCTTCTCTCATCTTCATTACTAAACCCCTTTGTTACATTACGAGCAGGGTTGAGTAGATTACGTTCATTGTCGTTACAGCCAATATTCAACTGCGGTTGAATGCTTCTAGTCGTATAAGGATGTATCAGGCTGTCGGAAGGTGTTGATTGTCGATTCATTCTCCTTGTATTCTCGTAGCCAAAGTAGTCGTGTTACTGGCCAAATCCGACCGCTTTTACTGTACATAATGATTGGGAATCAACAGGTATACCTACTGATATTCCACCGTCTACCAAAGCCACCGTTAACTCCCCAGATGACCCAACAACTACTCCTTCGGCCGCTCAAACTCAGCGATATCTATTACGCCAAAGAGATTAATCTCCACTTGCTTAACTTGCGGACTGTGCCTTCGGAGAGCTTCAACCACCGGCGGAATATAATGGGTCCTGTTATACGGTGCCCCTGGCTGGTCTTGAAGATTCAGATACTCGAGATTCGGAAACAAACCAACGAACTGGGCCACTAGCTCGAGGCGACTCCGACTCCAATCATTGAGAATATCGACATAATGTGCTGAGTTGATCGATAGATTGGTCGTATCGATGAATTTGGACAGGATACTGGCGGTTGGACCCGCGTCGACGTGCGATTGGAGCCAGGAATCGAGCTCGTGGTGGTCGTTGGTGAATTTGAAGCCGATGATGTTTAATTTGCGTGAACGAGGTAAGAGTTCTTCGAGTGCTCTGTCTAGAGCGTCGTATGCGAATGCACGGTTCATGCTGGCGTAGTATTCTGTCTGGAGGATGACTTTTTCGAGCCTGGGGCATTGCTTTTTGTCTCGCAAGAACCATCGGATGTAGGTGGGATGTGCTTTGATCTCTGTTAGGTTGGGAAGGATCGGTTTCCCAGCTTTAGGCAGGTCGCACAAGCATGATGGAACTTGTATCCCGTAAAGGGAGAGCTTCTGGATACTTGGATGCCTAGAGAGAAAGCCTAGGACGTCGGATCCCCGGATGTGGGCGTCGCCTACTACCAGGCCCCAAGTGATCTCGAAGTGGGTTAGGGAAGGGAGTTTGACTTCTGAGAAGAATTTACACCAGATTCCGCTTGACGTTTCGGGGCATTGGAGCTCAAGGTGTGCGAGGGTCGGTGCGCACCAGGAGAGAAGTTGGTTCGTCCAGTCCAGGAAGGAGGGACTTGCAAGCAACATATCGGAGTGCAGAAGGAGGCTCTCTAGCTTCGGCACCGGAGGACTCATTTTGCGAGTGGGTGCGGGGGCGTTTGCCCAGTGTGAAGGATTGCTGAGGTCTTCGACCTGTCTGGTGTCTGACCCGCGTGAATGCGTCTTGAAGTTGTGCGGCATGGTAGACGATATAGTCGCTTCGACTCGAGTACTACCGTTACTCTTCTTTTTCAAGAAGAATTCAAACCATTTAGATAATCGCAGCCGTGGACGCTTCTTTTGTTCTTTGACAATTGGAACGGTTCGAAAATCTTCAAGGTTTTCTTTGAAATCTTGCGGGATGTTTGCTGCGATAGACCGAGGAGAGTCAGAGGTTATGGAGCATCGAAATGCCAGATCAGCAACCGCGTACCTGGCAGCTTTTTGACACCGTGACTTGGAGCCACCTGAAGGTTCGGGTTCGGACTGGCGAAGGGGCTTACATAGTGAAAGGTTCCATTGAAATAGCCTGTAGCGCAAGGAACGTCAGCGCAGATATCTCAACTAGATAAGAGAAAACTCACGGGTCGTCTTATCACCTATAATCTTCTCCCTTAAAGGTAGACCTCGGCCTGCAGATACGCTTTCAACCGTGGTTTGCGCTTGGTCCCGGTCGCGAAGGTACTTTAAGAATGAACGCCCACCGCCCAAGTGCGCACGCCTGCATCCATTGGTCAGAGAAGTCGTCAAAAGCCCAACATAAAGCTTTGTCCACTCCTCCTCCGTAAGTCGAGGCACCTGTGTTTCGTCAAGTCCAGGCGCGTCCCTCAGAGCCCAATCATCCGGGTCTACCAAGTACACCTTGAAATCCGTAACCTCGTCCGTCCTCCTCACAATCGCGTGCATCTCCTCCACCTCTTCCACTAGCCTCTCGATCCCCTTGTTGAAATAATAATGGATATTGCGGATGTTCTTCGTGGAGAGGGAGCAGCGTATGGCGCGTAACGTGTGCTCCGGTGCCCTGTAGCACGATATCCATCCCTGTGAAGGGTCGGTGATCTTGTGTTTGTCGAAGAATAAGGGAAAGATGAGGTTGTTAAGTTCTTTGCCAGTGCTTCCGAGGGCACAGAGAGCAGCGTCGTCGAGCTCGTTGATGATTTGGAGCAGCAATTCATGAGGAAGGTCCATGAGGGATGCCAGCGGTGATTTGGAGGGTGTCGGCGCCTCATTCGTTGACTCCATCTCGAGGAATGGTGGGTTGAACAAAGTTCAATGATCTCAGAGAGATAAAGAGTGAATTTGGAGCAAGAAGGGAGGGATGGAAGAGAACACGGTCAGGAAGATGCCTTCTGACTCATCACTCAGGTACCATGCTGTGCCTGTCAGTTAGGCGCTGCCGTAAGCGCCATCGCTGGGCAAAGCAAGGCGCGTGAAGCTTGAGAGCACCTTTGTCCGAGTCCTTCTGTTCTACAATAATGCAGGCAAACAGGCTTTTTTTGGTTCGCAAATGGGCACCGTGCAAGCTACTAGTGTGTGGTCGCTTGCAGAATGTCAGCCTGAGCGTTCTTTGGGTGCATAACCTCTACGCTGACCTTCGACGGTTGGACTCATAATGTAAGACGGGAACAGTAGGGCTTAAAAGTTATCATATTAAAGCCCAAGTTACGTGTCTGCGTGTGTATGAATCCCTGCTCTGTTTATGTGCCACTCTACAAAACGATTTCCTTGATATTTGTTGGGGTGTCAATGTTAATCTTTACCTTCTTGACCTGCGGACTATGCGATCGGAGGGTCTTAGCTGTTATCGGATAATACTCTTCCGTGTTATACAACACCCCAGGCTGGTCTTGGAGCTCCAAATAATCAAGATTCGGAAATAACCCAACGAACTGCGCAACTAGCTCAAGACGTCTTCGCTTGATAAGCCGGACATGAAACGCTGCATTAATCCGCAGACGTTTGACATCGATGAAATTGGGTAGAATGCTGACGTTTGGACCGGCGTTGACATGCGATTGGGGCCAGGAGTCGAGGTCGAATTGGTCGCTCGTGAATCGGAAACTTATCACGTCCAATTTGTGTGAACGAGGTAGGAGGTAAAGGATCCAGTCCCCAGCCTCGGGCAGGTTGGATGAGCATGTTGGGACTTGGATTCCGTGAAGCTTGAGCTTTTGAATGCTGGGATGCCTGCCGAGGAAGCCTAGAATGTCGGATCCCTGCATGTTAGCCTCGCCTATGACCAGGTTGGAAGCAACCTCGAAGTGGATGAGGGAAGGGAGGGTTATTTCGGAGAGGAATTTACGCCAAATCCCGCTTGGTGTCTCGGGACATTGGAGCTCGAAATGGGTGAGGCTTGGTGCGCACCAGGAGAGAAGCTGGCTCGTCCAGTTCAGGAATGGAGGACTTGCGAAAAACATATCGGATCGCATAATGAGGCTCTCTATCTTTGGCGTTGGAGGACCCGTTGTGCGACCAGGTGGTGAAGCTTTTGACTGGGTAGAGAGTTTGTTGAGGTCTGAAGGCGGCGTAAGGGTTGGCTTTGACCCACCGGAGCCGGTTTTCTCTGATGTATAGCAGGTAGTGTCAGAATTTATGGAGCAGTGGAGTGGCTTAACAATCACATACGTGGTAGCTTTTCGGCACTCTGAGTCACCTGCGGGTGTGGTTTCCGCAGACCAGCTAAAGGGCTTCCGTCAAAGTAGCCTGTAGCGCAGGGAACCTCAGCCAAGAACAACCCATACCAATATTGAAAGAACTCACGGCTCGGCTCGTTGCCTCGAATCTGCGGTTTGAACGATAGAGCTGGACCCGTAGAAACACGTTCAGCGGTGGTTTGATCTCGATCCTGAAGGTACTTCAGGAATGGATGCCCACCGCTCAGCAGCATACGGGTGCATCGTCAGAGAAGTCGTCAAAAGCCCAACATAAAGCTTTGTCCACTCCTCCGACGTAAGTCGAAGTACCTGCCCTTCGTCGAGTCCAGGGGCATCGCTCAGATCCCAACAATCCGGTTTGGGCCAACGATCGGCCAAGTACACCTCGAAATCCGTAACTTCGTCTGTGCTCCTGACAATCGCGTGCATGTCTTCCACCTCTTCCACTAGCCTCTCGATCTCCTTGCTGGAATAATAATAGATATTGCGGATGTTCTTCGTGGAGAGAGAGCAGCGTATGGCGCGTAACGTATGCTCCGGTTCCTGGAAGCACCAGATCGATCCCTGTGAAGGGTTGTTTATCTTGAGTTTGTCAAATAACAGCGGGAAGATGAGGGTGTTGAGGTCTTTGCAGGTGCATCCGAGGGCACAGAGAGCAGCGGCGTCCATCTCATCGATGATTTGGAGCAGCAATTCATGAGGAAGGTCCACAAGCGATGCCGGCGGGGAGTCGAAGGCTGTCAGTGCTTCATTCGTGGACTCCTTCTTCTTGAGAGCATGGGGTCCCGGTGCTGCAGTTGAATCGCTTTTCGCAATGTTCAACAATTTCATGGCGCTAGAGAGATAAAGAGAGGTTTTAGAACACTGAGGAAGGGGTAGAAAACGACGCGGTCAGGAATAGGACCAAACAATATGTGACTCCCAACCGAGCACCGTGATGCTGTGCCTGTCATGACGTTAGGGGCGGCTGTAGGCGCTATGCATTGACTGGGGGCATGAGCCAACTGGAAGACAAACGTTTACACAGCTTGTTGACAAAGTAGATCAACCAAGTACAAATGCAGCACATCGTTCAGGCAGGAATCCCAGATTTGAGGACGACTGTAAATCACGTTTGACCCGCGCAAGACGGTCTTCTGGCTCTGAGCCTGCCTCGAAAGACGTTGGAGAACCAGGAGCTGGTTGAGGGCGGGTTATGGCCGACTCGGACAAGTGGGGAGTAGCGCTTCATATCAAGCTGCACGTCGAGTGGCTGGGCGTTACGGGTGCATTCATTGGTATAATTTGGGGAGAGCGTCGAGAGGAGTTCCAGAGCCCGTCTGCGCTGGTCGAGGGTGGGGATTTGGATGGGGTGCCGGCTTGTCTGGCGGGAGCCAGTCGAATTGCCGATTGATTGCCGATGTTGACTATCCTCAACAACCGTCAGTCCGAGTCTCTGTCAGTCTCCTTGCAGTCTCCCAGGTACTCACTCAAGCTTTACCAGCGAGCTGAGTGGTGCATATTGCCGATATAAATTGTTCTCTTCACCCCTGTCCGCACCTCTATGTCCATTGAGCGCGTTAATAATGCTTCACAGAGCCGCACGCGCCTGAGGCCATAATTCACCCTGCACGTGTACTGTGCATAGACGCCTGCGAGCCATTGCAGGTTAAACACAAACTATCACACTCCGCCTTTGTCTACGATGTCCAGCATCGCATCGGATCCCATTGAGCCCATTGTCTCCGACGTTACGGGCCCTACACTACGTCCAGGTCCGTATATTCAATCCGATAAGGACAGAGAAGCGTCTGACTCCTCGCTGTTGGTGAATTAGACTGTTCTGCGGATAGGACGGCTGGGAACCTCACTTTGGTCCAGGCCGTCGATAATGGCGATTCAGAACTGGCAAAGCAGCACGACGTTGGCGCCAGGGAACAAGTCTTCATGAGCCAGGATATTCTGCCCCTCATCTTCCTTCATTCAAAGGAACTTGGTCAGCTTGACCGTGACCGTGATAGCGATCACGAACGCGCAAATAGTCAAGAGTTGGCCCAACCGTACAGCTGGAAGGCTTCTCTGGCGTCGCTGATCGTTGTCAACAAATCGTTCTTCCACACGGGCACCAACTTGTTGTGGGATACGATGGACAGCTTCACACCGGTGCTGAAGCTTTTACCTTGGTTCAGCGGTGAATACAAGGGTATTGGCGTGAGTTTCTCTACTTTGACTCGTACAACGCTCGGTCTTCTTACACGAACCTTGTTCTCTCAACAGGCTTACGAGTATCTCGGCTCCAAGGATTGGGATCGGTTCAGAGTGTACAGCTCTCGCATTCACCACTTAAAGATCGAATCTACTCCAGATATCGTCATCCCTCACGACATGCTACTTCAGCTCCTTTTTCTGCATCAGCGACCAGACCCTTTGTTCGAAGGCCTTCACTCGATTACCTTCTCTGGCGCCGCGAGTCAGGCGCTACATATGCTCTTCCTCTTTGTTGGCCCGCCTTTGCAAAGCTTGGAAGTCAGTGTAGCCACACTGGAACAGCAGAGCAAAGTTCTGGCTGTTTTACCTGTTTTACCAAAGAAGACTACATCTTTGGACACATTCCGCTACAGCGGTCCGCTTTGCAGAGAATTTATTCTCCATGTCTCCAATATCAAGACCCTCCGGCTGTTGAGATTGAAGATAGAGACAGAGTCACGCCTCACGGTGTCGGATGTGGAGCTTTTGCGCAATTTGCCAAACCTACGAAAACTCCAGCTGGAGCTGGAGCTGGCAGGTCTCGAACTTTCCGATGACGAGGCTTCAGTGACCTGGACGAAGATCAGGAGAAAACCGGAGACCTATGGCTGGCAATTGGAGCTCAGTGGCACGGGTTGGAATTTGATGTGTGCAGCTTGGGCCATAGCACCTAGCCTGTTACGGTGTGTCACACTACAAGCCACAGGATTTGCCAACAACTTTGTTATCTCCTCCCTACTTTCACAATTTTTCGCGTCGAACCAGTCTCTTGAGGGCTTCTCAATGCATTTTGGCGAAACCGGTTCGCTGTCGAGCCTATCTCCTCCGGTCAAAGCCAATGAAATAAATGCTACAACACAGGCACTCAAGAAGCACAAGAATATAGTTTCTTTCATGATGACAGACCTCCCTCACTTCGTCGGGGAATTCATCTCGCCCATGCTTCAAGCAAGTTTACCCCGTTGGAAACGACTCAAAATTCTGCACTTCCGACTCCACGAAAGCGCAATTGTCCCCGAGGATGGAACCAAGTGCTTCCCAAGTCTGACATTCCTCTTCACCATCTGCAAAGAATGCCCAAACATTGAAGAACTCGATTTTCAGTTCGACGACGACCAAATCACGGAACCAGCAAATATTAACTGGTCGAGACCCCCGTTTCCCACTGTCCATCCTCTCCGATCATTGTCCATTGGTACAGTTGACGCTTATCTTGAACTCGAAATGGTCCAGAAGGCTGCGATAGGGGCATATATCGCGGGCCTTTTCCCTCGTCTCGAATCCTTGACAGGTTTCGCAGATGAAACGTGGAGGGAGATTGAGGTGCTGGTGAAAGTGTACCAGGTAGTGAGGGACTGGGATCCTATTGATCCTCGCACGCCCTCCAAAGCATAAGTCCCATACGTTCCGAAGTGCTCTATGTACATACCAATGTCATTCATTCCCTCCTTCGACCCCTGAACTTTGTGTACAACGTCTCTGGATCTTACCGCTACGAAGTGACATGAATGTAAATAAAGTGTAAACGGTACTTCAATCAACTTGATGCTCGACTTGTTCAACACCTCACTTGATCGACCGCCAAAACGACCAGCATACAAAACCCGACGTTGAAGATGCACGAGTTCAGACTGGAGGCAAAAAGGAAGAGGCGGACATCAAGATGTGGGTGTACAATCAGCCCGATCGAACTTGGGTGGTAAGAAAGTCACTGAGGAAGAGTGTGACGGGTATACCATCTGTTCCAGAACCTGAATGATTGCTTGCAAGCTGACCACGACATTGACTACTCTCCAGGTGCCAATTCCAAGGAGCTCTACAATACCTAATGTCAAGAGCGGCGCCTCACGGCAAAGGGCAATATTAATGTTGCACATACATGGGTTCAATGGGGAAACACCTGGGACGGCCGAATCCATAATCAGCTTGAACACTGACCATGCGAAAATGAACACATCTCCGATATCCTTCACCCACTTTTAGACCAGTGACCGTCAAGGATTCTCCCTCCATCCTGATTCCCCGACTGGTCACGAGCCTGGTGGAGTGAAGGAAATGATTTAGAACTCCGCATGATATCGGCGCTAAACACAGGAGCACAATTTTGCGCTGTATCATTTCTTACTACTGCCGTACCCCCACAATCATAATCGATTCTCGTTCGTCAATGAGACCCATCGGAATATTCTACAGAGTTCCTGAATAGAAGCCAACCTTGAGACAGAGGATCTGACCAGTCATGCCTTCAAGTTCGCCAAGCGCCCGTTACCCGAATCTACGACGTGACTCAATGCTGTGAAAAAAGCAGTTGATGTACCTAAGAGAGGCCGTCTTACAGCTTTTTCTTCCCACCTTTTTTCCAGCTCCACCTCCTCACTGAATTGCTCTCACCATCCTCTACGATCTCTAGGGCTGACACTCCCGCTCGACATGGCCACCATATCCGAGAGACCGATGCYACGCAGAGGCTTCTCGGCTCTCCTTCGACCCAGAGTTCAAGCTGCTGGTGCGAATGAGACAGAGGCTTCGAAAACCGACGTTGCACAAACTCCCAGTGCGCAAAAAGCGTCGAGGGCGCTTCCATCCCTCTTCAAGAGGAGCTGGGGCAAAACGCGACGGCGGGACACCCAGCAGCTCACATCGGTCGCATCTCCCGTCATTGAAGAGCAAAGGCCATCATATTCACTGCATAACGAGCCCAGGACACAGCCCGTACTGGGTAGAGGTACGTAGTCTGACGATTAAAAGGCTGGTATAGCTGAAGATTTGGATTCTCTAGCTTGTGATGAAGAACGTGCTGTCCAATTTTCTAGTTGGGAAGCGCTCAGCGCTGTTGCTGCTCCCACATTGAACATCTCGCCGACCCCGGCGAGTCCTGGCTCAGCCACAACTTCATTCTTCCCCAACGCCCGTCACTTGAGCATCGACCGGTTCACCCAAATCCAGGCAACAAATGTCACGCTCGGTGCTGCAAGCGCGGTAGCGGAGCCGTGCAGTGCTGGTGAAGAAGGTATTCATTCCAAATCAATGACCTTGTAAAGACAGGGAATTTCTGATGTTTCATTATAGATCGGAGTGTCCTGCGGCTTCAAGTCGGACAATACGAGTTTGTTCTACGGCCCTCAATGACTTCAAGGATCCAGTACCATCGCGCACCCAGTGTGCAGCGTGCCCGTACCGACGTGGTACCACAATCGTTCTCAGCGAACACAGCAGTAACCCCGGCATCAGATACACGTGTAGTACAACTGTGGCAAGTGCCGAGATCCAGCCTCTATTTTTTTTTTTTTCTTTTTTGATATTATCCCCGGATGCAAATGTAACCTGAGGTACCTTAAGGTCTAGTCTCGAACTATGAAGGTCCCCACCGGACAAAATTATTCGTGAGATTTGGATTAGAAACAGGCGCAAATTTGAATTTGGACGATCAATTCGCTTCGAATAGGATGCTTTGAATTTGGATTTGATCGGTGATCGACTGCTGGGGTAGCGAGAATGCTTGATCTCCGCTTGAACTCAGGCTCTCGAGCGTCTTCAAGTGCCTACAACAGGGACAGGATTTAATCAAAGCCCTCTCAAGCAGTGGGTTCGCTTCCCCTTTTCGATGAGAGCATACCCTGCCTGTCATGCAGCTTTCTCTCCTGTGCTCCGGATCCTTGCGATCTGCAAATCAATGAGATACAAGGTAGCACAAGAACCTCAGTGGATTAAAGCTCCCTCCTTCGCTAGACCAGAGTAGTGTCGGTTCTCCGTTACTTAGCCGGAGTCAGCCCATTGGAATGCAAAGTATAGCTTATCTATCATGTGGTTTAAGCAGCCTCTGACTCTGGTCTGGCCTCCCTGCATCTGAGCCTGATCATGAAATTCTCACCTGTGGCAGTAATGCCATGTCCACATGTCCTAGGGCGCACCCGGCATCATCAGCCATCGCATCTCAGACATGCCGAGAACGCTCGGCTCGCAAGGCAAGCATAGGGGCTCTTGCAGAGTCGTCCCGAGCCAAAATCGAATTGCTTTGAACGAAATCAACTCGCGCGCTACCAAATCAGCGCCATCAAAATCGATCGTTCGTGCTCACCCAAATTCAAAAAAGTCCCAGAAACCGCAACGAAAGCCTATTTTTGTGAGAAAAGTGGCCCAAAATTAAATAAGAACATTTTGTCCAGTGGGGGCCGCCAAATCGAACAGACACGTCCTGGAGGGACGGTCTTGGATCAAAGTCTGATTGTTCGTAAGGCAATGATTTTGGTAAATATATGCAAACAGTGACTTTGTGTGACGAACGGTAACCTGGCAGCCGATTGCGGCAAACACCCCGGAACAACAGTTCTGATGGCTTGGACCCGCTGAACTCTTGAATGCCCGAGTGAACTCAGCGAAGTTGGTTCCTGCGCAAAATAGCAGGGTTCAGTAACATGTTGCAGTAGGGACAAAAACGTGGAAATAAATCGTTCGATAGTATTTTCTTCTGTCTACTATGAGCCTAGGTACCGAGCATCTGCAAAGCAACACTATCTACACAACTCCCCGACGCCGCAAGGAGCGACATAACCTTGAAGGCTCGCCATACATCTCACTGTCGCCAAGCCGCCCCTGGCCTCGCTTGAAATATGAAATACCTAGGGATATGCTCAGCAATATAACTCAAGAGGCCTTTGGTGTTGTCCCGCACAATTGGCAACTCGACCTGGCATTGAAAATCCTCCAAGGTTTTGACGCCATTGGGGTTGCCGGAACAGGCTCGGGCAAGTCCCTCATATTCGCCATGCTTGCGATCGCGGCGGCTGTATCAAATAATCATGGCCTTGTGGTGGTCATCAGCCCACTCAAAGCACTTCAGAATGATCAGGTTGGTCTTTTGGTAACTCTCTGTGGCCAAACTTTCAACTGATCGTGCACCATGCAAATCAATCACCATGATCAGATATTGCCGACTTGCCGCCGTTCGGGGTGATGTGACAACTGGACAGCGTCACATCAAGGTAGGTTACAGGTGCCGAAACCATTAGAAATTTTTGTAGTGAACTGTCGAATCACTACAGAATGCCGCGATTTTTGACGTTGTCTGGGCCTTTCCACAGTCGCCCGAATCCTACAATTTTCTGCATGTCGATTCTTGTAGTATGTATGAGCAGATTTTACTCTATATGCTATACGATTCTTCCAGTGGTTATGGCTATGGAGATGCGAATACATTGCCTATACGATAAGCGGACTTAGGTCTAAGC
>SDEE01000839.1:0-19895 GCA_004126415.1 Candolleomyces aberdarensis
AAGTTAATCTTCCGAAGCAGTAATATCGAACCTGGTTGAGCCTTAGCTCCCCCCTCGAACTTGCGATTGCAAAGTTTACATTCTGAAGCCTTAGTCCACATCGACTTAGAGCTTTTCACTATACCCTTGCCCGCCTCTTATCTTCCGAAGATACTTGGTGTGTTGTTGTTGTGTGTTGGTGTTAGAGTTTGGTTCTTCAGTCTTGTTGGATTTTTGTGCCCTAGAACGCGACCTGCGCATCAACGCGAGTGCAAGATGATGAGAAAGGGTCAAAAAAGGCTGCTGTATTTCAACTATCTACCGATTCTTATATACATTTGTATTCTAAGAAAATAGAACTATAAAGAGATTTGAAGAAGGATTGAGAGAAGAACGGAAGGTTCCCGTTCCATTAGCCTGAGTCAAAGAGGCTTCGCGAAGCGCCCAGAAGATGCTCGGCAGCGCCGGTTAATGCCGGTAATCCTTGCAAAGGCTTCTCGGACCGCGAGGCCTTAATGATCCGAGCTACTATAGCCACGGATCATTTGCGTCGTGCTTGGACTCGTCGGAAATACACTCCTTTGACTCTTCTACAACTCCAAATCTAAAATAAAAGGTAGTTCACATTGTTAAGACACTAATAATACACTTTAAGCGAAAAATGAAACTATTTATGGGGTTTTTATAGCTAAAGAATTGATTCTAAAGGTTATCCTAAAGACAGAGTTAAAATGAGTAAATTTAGAAGGGAAGTTTGCTCAGAGGCTTAATGAGAAAGGTGAGAAATAGAAGGAGTACACATAACAGGCTTCCAAAGGCTCCAATCCAGTTGAGCAGCTGATGGTGTCGGAATAATGCACCATTCACAACAATTGTACTGGGTAGCTGGTGCAATATTCACATCAGTTGTTGTCCCTCCTCCTGGGGGGAAGAATAAGCACCAGTGTCCCTCTACTGATGCACTAAGTGGTGCACCAATTGGTGCATCACTCGCAACAGAATGGAAGTAGTGCACCAGGACGCAAATCACGAAATGGTGCATCAGAGCCCAAAGCACGACATGGTGTATCAGGAATCAAACCACAAAGTAGTGCATCACTCAAACACCATCTCCCTAGTGGTAGACTAACTCGGTGCATAGAGCATTGCACCAATCCATCAATGGTGTTCCCAACTGGGTGCATCGAAACGATGCACCATCCCAGTAGCGTGCTTTTCGCATCCACTCACCCCGATGTTGAACTGGTGTTTCTTTCCGGATGCACCAATTCGTCAACCACAGCGCCTAGCGCCCGATCAGCTTGGTGCGCAGATTTGATGCATCACTTTCGCAACGGTGTTTCCTGCTCACTCATCCCCACACCAGCGTTAAAATGGTGCTTTTTCCCAGATGCACCACTTCAAATTGGCGCTCCCCGCTCGTCCGCCCCGACACCAGCATTGAAGTGGTGTATCAGGAAAGAAGCACTTCGATGCTGGTGCATCAATCCATCAGTGGTGTTCCCATCCAGACGCACCACGGTGCCCTCGCGCCTGATCAACCGGGTGCATCGAAACGATGCACCATCCCAGTAGTGTGCTTTCCGCATCCACTCACCCCAATGTTGAACCGGTGTTTCTTTCCGGATGCACCACTTCATCAACCACAGCACCTAGCGCCCGATCGGCTTTATTCTAAAAGTACGTGTAAATAGCCAACAAATAAAGGAGTTATCCCCCTCGAGTAGACCGAGAGGAGAGTAAAAGAATGTCACAAAGGAGCGCCTAGATTGAATACCACGGCACCAAGGTGGCCCCAAGACTTTCCGCGACTATGCAGCAACGGGAGGCAAGAGAACGACACCGAGGTAGCCCCAAAGGTTGTCCGCGACTTTCCAGCAACGGGAGAAACCAAGGGGCTTGTGGAAGTAGGAGAACAAGAGCGGTGTCCGCTGTGATGTGGCATTTTTGTTGATTTGTTTGTTTATGTCATTTCCGCGATCACATGACTGATGTAAACAAAGCCGTTGTTTCTGCTTTGTTTCGCTAGCAATTGTCAACATGCCTCCAAAGCGAAAGCAATCAGCAAGTAATGCCGGCGTTGTCAAGAAGACAAGAGCCAGTACGTTTGAATTCTGAGAAGCCGCTCTTTCCCTTACTGACTTTCAGCAGCGCCGGTTTGGACAGCACCTAGCGCCCGATCGGCTTGGTGCGCGGAATTGATGGATCACTTCCACAACGGTATTTCCCCGCTCACTCATCCCGACACCAGCATTGAAGTGGTACTTTTTCCCAGATGCACCACTTCAAATTGGCGCTCCCCGCTCGTCCGCCCCGACACCAGCATTGAAGCGGCGCTTCTTTCAGGATGCACCAGTCAGAATTGGTGTGGTGTTCCCCACTCGTCCGTGCTGGCACCAGTTGAAGTGGTGCTTCCTTCCAAAGATGCACCACTTCATCGCCAGCATTCCCACATCCGTCCCGACGCCAGCATTAGACCGATGCTTTCTTACAAGGATGCACCACTTCAACCCGACACCAGCCTTGAAGTGGTGCATGCTTGAAAAGGTACACTTCAACAACACTGTTGCTCCCTCATTGTCCGTTCCAATCCCAGCATTGAAGTGGTGGATCCTTCGGATGCACCACTTCAGTCTTCACCCAAGCAGATCAAGGTCCTAGCGCCCAATCGACTTGGTGCATTATCTGGAATTCTCGCGCCTGGCACATCTGATGCACCACTTGCTAATACAAGAACGTCCTAGCGCCTGGTTGGTGCATTCAATGATTATGTGCCTCGATAGCGTCGCCCATCACCGTGAGTGCATTCGAGATGCACTAATCTTTGATGCATCACCTAGCAAACTCCTGTGCTCGATCGTTTGAGCAATCTGGCACTTTCAATTTGATGGTATGCCACTTTCTGTTTCCGACTATGGCATCCTGCCCTCCTAACGCGGTCCATTCAATTACGGAGTCGAATGCACTGGCCAGCATTCCGACTCTGGTGCACCCACTCAGGTATTGCACGCCACTTCTATATCATTTCCTAACCTGAGGAATTGCACTCGATCTAGAAAACATAACAATCTTTCGACTTGGCGAGAACACACTGCTTTGTAACCAACTTGGTAAAAATAGTTTGAACGATGAAATGGCATGAATCGGTAGCTTGAAGGAGCACAGGCCTTCTATAATTTTTACATGGAGCAAATCTAAACATTCTTGGAGTGTGACTGCTTACCAGATGAGAGTGTTGGTCGGAATTCCTGATGTGCCAGCGACAAGACGGCCATGACGCCGCTTCAACGCTCACTTTCCCAGCTCGTTACAGCGACTTCGAGCATTCACTAGATCTTAGCAGCCTTCACGCTGTACAGCCTCTTGACAGTGTCCTTGATCCGTCACTTGTGTACCTTGGCATTAGCATTGAATAAACCCTTTTTGTGATCCTGATAATTCGACGTCACCATAACCCCCAAATATCTATTCCTCGTGTGTCTCGGATGGATCAGATCAGGCTGATCGTCTCATGAAACGACTTGTTCCAAACACCACAATTCAACGCTGGTGTATCGGCTGGTGTATCAACGCTGGTGCATCAACCCCGGTGTATGAATAACTTGCTACAAAAGGATCGATTAAAAGGCCRGCCTCTTAAGAGAGCGACAATGCTGGCGATGTTGAGTGCGTCGTAATCTGATCTCATTGAACATGAGCCTTCTTCTATTYGGAAGACTCACCGGACGAGGTGTTAAACCTTGCAGCCTGGACGTTATGTTACTTGATGGTGTCCGTGATCCAATTGGCTTGGTCCATCGTCAACTCGATGTTGAAGAGTCTTTCATTCCTGCTAAATAATTATTTATTGAGGAGACCGCTCTGTTGAGAACCCTCTTGAGGACGGTCCAAATCTTCTTGGGGACGTGGAGTGCGTCGTAATGTAATGTCAATCGAGCATATCTTTAAGGAACACTCACCAGATGAAGGTGTTGATCCGTCCCTTATTGGTCCATCGCCAACTTGGTGTTGAGAGGCCTTCTGATACTGTTAAAGGGCTTCTCGGTTAAGAGGCCGTCTGTTTAGAGTCTGTTCTTATCATGAGACCACCCTTTTAGGAGGCCGATCTGTAAAGAGTCTTAAGAAGGAGACAAATCTTGACCTCGGGTGCGTCGTGATCTGATGTCGATTGAATGGCAATGGACGTTGCAGCTTCTCGACGGAGTCACCAATGAAGTGAGCCCTAATACAGCACTTGGAGACCTGGTGCATTCAATGAGGAGCTAGTGCATCAACGACTAGGACCCTGGTGCGTCAATATCAAGGACCTTAATGTGTCAACGATGAGCCTGGTGCATTAGAGGTTTGGGGCAAGAANTTTTTTTTATTGTAGTCAGGGTCACACTCGTAAGGATAAGGGCACAAGCAATACAAATACATGTACAAGAAAATGCTACTTCGTTTGTTCTTTCGACTATTCACTTAAACGATTGGATCAACCCGGGAACTGTGACTTGTCAGTAACATTAATCCGGCATGAATATGGAACTCACCGCTTGTTCTCGTTGGTCTCATTGAGGGTACTGTCTTCTCTGTCCCGCTTGGCTCCCAACTGGGACTCAGGTCAATTGAAACGGACAGAGAGATCTTCAAGAAGAGTGAGCCACTGAGGCCGGGAGTCGCTGTTCCACAAAACTGGACGTGCCGCCGCTGCACCCCACCAAGCCATCAAAGTGAGCAGTACGACCATGCTGTGTGGACCCGTTCTGCCAAAATCCGGATTCGTAAATGTTGAGACCCAGGTCTGGACGGCGATACCAAGGTCAGCGGCATCATTGATGTTTGGGGTATTGCTGTAGTTTCGGATGCCTTGGCGGGCTTTGGAAACCCACTTCTGCCATTCTTCGGGTCGGCCTTTGGCAGGGAGGCCCTGGAAGGCCCAGTCAGTTCATACACAAGAGAGAGTAAGACTATGCGCACCTTGCCCGCCTTCCAGCCCTTAACCCGCTCGTACTCTGCCCATCTCTCAACCAAATCAAGCTTTGCAACCCCTAGAGCACTCTGCTTGAGATATTCGTATGCAGGCGCAAACCAAGAAGGCTCTTCGACGTCGGAAAGGGGGACAATCGGGGCCTTGGGAGGAACAACGTTGGTGCCTATCTCGTTGAGTTTGTCGATACGTGTGGAAGGGACAGGAGCACGACGAGATCGGCGAGTACCCTTCTCTCCTTCTTGATGAGCTTGGTCTTGGGGAGGAGCATCTTGGGGAGTAACATCTTGGGTGGCGGTGCTTTGGAGAGTGGTATCTTGAAGAGTGGGACTCTGGAGAGCGGCACCCTGGAAAGCGGTACCCTGGAAAGCGGCACCYTGGARAGCGGCACCCTGGAAAGCGGCACCTTGGAAAGCGGCACCCTGGAGAGCAGGGCCTTGGAGGGCGGGACCCTGTAGAGCAGCATCTTCGAGAGCGGGGCCTTGGAGGGCCGGACCCTGTAGRGCAGCATCTTCGAGAGCAGGAGATTGGAGAGAGAGAGCCTGGAGAGGCAGACGTTGGAGAGCGGGACGTTGGGGAGCTATAGAGCTGTTGGGGGCTGTCACTGGATGAGTTGCCAACTTCTGAGCTGGTGGGGCATTTTCCTTGTTGTCCGTAGATCCACGGTTCGGCCCTTTCTTGGTGGTGCGAAGTTGGAAATGGCCAGCATTTGCACCAGGGAAAACGAATGGTGTCAAGTTGACGTTCAGAACTGAAGCAAGGGAGTCGTGCAATGTCGTCGGCGGGAATGTGTCAATAGAAGGTGATGCTGTTGCCGGTGCAACGACAGAACCCTGGTCCGTGTGAGGCACCAGCACTGGGGAGAAGGGTATGGCTGGTGCATTGGTGTTTGATGCCACCAAGGGAACAGGGACAGGGCACGACGTGTTGTTTGCTGGTGCAGCTGGGACTGGGGCATTGGCTGGTGCATGAGCGGTGGGTGGTGCGTTTAAAGCTGGTGCCGAGCCGGCAGTGGTGTGATAATCCGTATCTGGTGCATTTGAGAACAGGATCTTGTCGAAAATGCTGGGGTCTGCCCAGATCGGATTGTTGAACCAATTGTCGTCAAATTTGGACAAGTCGTAGGGATTGGCATTCCCAGCAGGGCTAGGGTTCTCGGGGGGCACAGTCTCGTCTTAAGGAAGAAAAGTTAGATCATAACAAAATTGAGTTACTCGGAGTGACGCACCAGCTGGCAGATCGCTCCCCTGCAATGAAACTTCCACCTGATCGCCTGAGGAGGTGGCCGGTTCCTCCGCTGTTTCTTCCTCCGCTGTTTCTTCCTCCGCTGTTTCTTCCTGCGCTGTTTCTTCCTGCGCCGTTTCTGAACCTGAGCCCGAGCCAGATGGAGCCTCTGCCTCCTCTAGATTCTTCGCATGTAGAAGCGAACGTTTGGCGCAGAGATCTGGGGCTGAGCGATGGCATGAGCAAGGGATAGGGAATTGGTAAATCCAAAATCAACGTACAGAATTCATAGCGACCCGCAAAGGTTGCCAGTTGATCGACAAAAATACGGTCATGGTCTGCCCAAGTAGTCGAAAAAATGGGAGTCTCCGGTTTATCTCCAAACTGAAGGCTGTGAGTAGCGAGGTTGATGAGTATCAGGATCAGGATCGTAGAACAAGAGAAATGCTCACGTCGTGGCAAGGATCTGACCTCCCACGCTTGGCACCGGCCCGACAAGAGTGACAAATGCCAAGACACCCGCCTTACGGACAGCCGGATTCACGGTCCTGCTCAAAATTGCAGGCAGTTTATCCCAATACCTGGAAGAGAACAGGTTAGAGTAGAAAGATAACAGGATAAAATGCAACGTACTTCTGGTAGTCGGCTGGAGTGGTCAGGCTTGGTTCATCCGCAGCAGCGGCCGCTTTGGCTGCAGTGATCCGAGCTTCAACTACCCCCTTCTGTTGGTCCGTCGCCTGTGACCAAAGCTCCTTTGCAACCCTGTGCCATATGGAGAGTCGGGCTCGACCCTCGGCCCCTTGACAGACGCATTCGGCTTCATACTGGGGCAAGAAGAAATCACTGTTCTCCTTCACAAACACTTCGTACTCCTTCGCAATGCGTGAGCCCGAGGTATAGATGTCTTTCAGTTCCTTTGATGAAACCGTGTTGCTTGTGTTGCGGCTTCGGGTGTTGGTTCGCCAACGGAACCATTCTTTAAGACGCTGGAGAAGAGTTGAATTGAATCATTGGGAGCACAATGAACTGAGGACCAGGACGTACATTATACAACTTGGCCAGCTGGGCTGAATACACTTCGAACTCCTTCTCATCAAGACTCTCGGGAGTGACGCCTTCGGCAAGAAATGGGAACTCCTGAAGAAAAGTGTAACTATGAGAGATCTGCAATGCAGAATCCTGATTGAGCTGCGGCGGAGCTGACCATCCTTGTCAGCTGTTTGAGGTCTGTTTAATGCGGCGGTGTTGCAATAAACCTCGAGGCGAGACCTGCAATTGACTTAATTCACAAAACACTAAGCACCAAGTACCAAGCAAAATATGTTATACACCATACACCATACACCGCTCGGGCGATTTAGTGAGGTGGGGGATGCTTCTCCGTCGCTTAATGGAATAGAATTGGAAATTACTACCGGTACAGGAAGGGATTGTCAATGTAGAGAACGACATTGCCATTCAACATTTCAAGGTACCAAATACAGCTTCTAATCCAGAGCTTGGCTTGGAGACAGAGCTTTCTTGAGCTGCGGTCTTGGGATGATCTTCAGGAAGGTCCCACAGATAGTAAAGGTCACGTTGGAGGGAAGTCTTGAGTCTGTAAATGCGAGCCTTCATCGAGAGGTTTTTCCATTTCCCACGAAACGCATGCCACTCGATCGTAGCAACAACGCGCTGTGCATATGCAAGATTAAGATTGTGAGGAGGAAATATCAACGGAAAGGTCCACGTACTATCTTGTAAAGCGCCATCGTATCCTCCATAGTCGATCCCTCGGGCACTGGAGGTTTCCCATACACAGTAACCCACTCATCAAAGAACGTGTCAAAGTATTTGTCGCGTCCGTGTCCAGCAAGAGTGACACGAAGGAGTTCGATAGCGGCAAGTCGGAGGTAAACGGATTGCTTGGGGGTCCAACCTGGTCGTATTTTGGGCATTGCGAGGGCGGGACGAGTAATGATGACTGAATTCTCCAAAACGAAAGTGGTGCATCGTACTTGTTTGAAATAAATTATATATTTAAGTCAGTCCCTGTTCCTGGACTCCCTCCGCTATTGTCACAGCGAGCCACAGAGCTTAAGGCAAAGGAGGAGGTCACTGTTAACATATCAATAAGGCTGGCAAGATCCAATACACATGAAAACATACTTTCTCCATTCGGACTGCTTCTCGTCCCTGAATAACATGTTGTACTTCAACAAGTCTAGCCCTGATGCATCAAGAGAACCTGAAGGCTCATGACGCTGGGTTCCGTCAATTTACAAGTAGTGGCGAGCATCAGATGAATGACACACACAAAATGGAATTAAGTTTCCTACCTTGGGATGGTGTTTCCTGTGGTGCATTGGGGCTAGCTCGATACACAAGCAACGTAATATATCATGTAACACGATCTAGATACACATGGCTATGCTCCTCCCCTTGATTTGAATAGCAAAATGCCACCGCAGTATGACGGGCTAGCGGCGTAAGGGACGCTGAGCATGGTCAGTTGACTTAATGGAACTTGCAGGCCTGAGCGAATATCGACTTTGTTCCGGTTGAGGTGCATTGGTGTACCAGGCCCCAAGGGCGAGCACATTGTTCTGAATGGTGGCAGTTTGAGTGGTGCCCTCAGGCGCGCCTGCGAGAGCCGGGTCGTTTGACAGCATGAGACCACAGGCCGCTAGCGAGAGGCGTCTGTTGGTGTCAACTGTAGGTTTCAGACATGGTGAGAGGGATTGGACTTACATTGCTCTTGCGATGTCAGCAGGGGCAATGTCAGGTAAGTCGGGCGGCGAGCGTGTTGCTGTGGGGCCGCCATCCTCAGAGTTACCAGGGGTGGCAGGGGTGGCTGGGACATGGTCCCCGAAATCACGACCATAGGACTGCATTGAAGGATATAGCAACGGAGGTGCAGCTCCCCTCGCTTTAAGTCATATCTGAACACAGCATTTGTGCGAACCGAATCTGCTGCCGCAGCTTGACAGGGCTCTCCATTTGTATGGAATGATTAACACCAGTTTAGGACAGTGGGCAAAGCATCCATCCGTAAGACGGCAGGATGAAGGCGCCACTGACGAGCCAATCAGAGACGCTTTAAAAGTACGCTGAGTGGAAGGAAAAGTAAAGATTTTGAGATAACAGACGAGTCTTGCGTGCGATAAGAGAAAAAAGTGACAGAAATGGCTCCTTCAACTATCTATTCTCTCGATCTGTTTTCGAGAGAACGGCAATAATTTTTTTGAGTTTGAGAACTTGGTAGTGCCAAAAGCCAGCTCAATTCCCTTATGACACTCTAAACTGGATGTCGAGGTTTGCGTCGCCGACCCCAGAAATCTACAGTAATTACCTGATTGCAAATGTGAATCATCTCGGTGCATCCAGAACCTTCCATGAATGCTGTTGGATTAGGTTAAAAGGACTACACGCGCATTCCAGAGCGTAATTTCTCATTTTCCCTCTAAATACAGGTGCCGCTAAAAAATGATCTTACTTTGGAACACGAGAACGGACATTCCTCTCGGCATAACCAATGAAGTTTTGAGACCTTAGTGAGCCAAGAAATCAATTTATATTCCTTGTAGTAAGCAGACTGGAGTCGTATACAGCTGTTTTTTGAGCGTCAAAGCAGAGGTAGATGTAGAAGAATACTCCCATTCTATGTGGTCTATACAGCGCTTCAAGCCCACTTGTTGTCCCTTGAGCGATTGAGAAATCAGGAAGGCATACCTTAACCGGCTCAAATGCAAAGAAGATGAATAAAATCCCATTTTTTGAGAGGAAACACCCCAAGCAGTACGAGACAACAGCCTTTTTCTCAGATTGGATCGGGGCAGCAACAAGCGAGACGGGTCAATCAATCAAGTTGAGCTACCCTTTCTAAAGCCAGAATATTTGGTGGAACCGCGGTTGGAACTCACAGCAAGGCAAGGGAAAAGAGGTAGGCTGGAGGGACTTGGAGTGAAACAAGTCGACACCAGCAATGACATCATCAAATCACTTGCAGGGACATCCTTGCTGCCAGCAACCACGACCAAGGAAGGTCCCAGAAACCCGAATAGCACCCAAATTACAAAATTGAGCTCTGAGTGTGCTCGCAGGTGAGCAAAGTGCGGCAGGACAGGTGAGCACATGGGTAGCAAGTTGCCATCCGCCATCGTCAAAGTAGCTGCGGCACGGTGGTGTAAGCCAAGCACCATCTAACACAGCATTCCGTATGCGTATGCGCGATCAGACCAGTCCCGCAGCAGCAGCAGATCAAGGCCAATCAAGCACCAAGCTGAAAGATGAGATTGGCCGAGAGCGAGCAACGCCGTAGAGTCCCGCCATTCGAGTCAACTGGGAGCACAAAGATGAAGCGCTGAGTCCCCGTGAGCAGCACTGGGCTATGGATTGTTCAGCAGCAACAGAAGTGAAAAGCTGTGGCCAGCCTATAGCAGCGCTCAGTACAGCATCCCCATTGCACCCAGACAAAGCAGAACAGATTGTCGTCGTTGTGTGAGCACAATCAGCGAGCCAAACGACCCTTGACATCACAAATCGATATTATTCCCGGTTCCTACTAAACCAATTCAGCTTTACGGTCGTTTGCGAGAGCAATGGGGCAGAGGGTAGGGTCAATTGTTGATGCCGTTTGCACGCTACTCGCTTCCCATCGCCACCCTCCCGCATATGCACGCAGCCAACCACAAACAACATATTTCAACCAAATCTAAATTTGGCAATGTGAATGTTGGTCACAACTGCGCGAAAAAAAGACAATTGTACTGCGGCATATTTGGCAAACGACTGTAAGTTCCACAAAAGTAATATACAATACGAGCAGCGGATATTTCGACTCGGATACGGTGTATGGAAAGTTCAAGAGATCAAGCACCCGAACCCTTGTGTATTGGTGCTCACAACTTCCCTACTGGCCCTCCCATCCTTTGCACCGGCGCCCTTCGCGCCATCTTTCATGTAGAAGGCGTTATAAACGAAACCTGAGGGGACCTGGTTGCCAGGATGCCCAACGGCTCGGTTGTTGGAAGTAAAATATACGTCGAGATTGAGGGTCCGGTCATTCGGGTCCTGCTGAATCACCTTGGCACCTTGTAATATGTAGGATTCCTTTCGGTTTTCCATGGACAGCACAACTCCCACCGGGTTCGTAGTGGAGATAAAGCATCCAGGGGAGGATGTGGTATCGGGCTATGGTAGATGTAGAAATGAGAAATGGAATACTACGTAGGTGGAATCGTACCTTGCCCTTCTCGTCAGCGAAGGGATATGCTGTCCCAAATTGTTTGTCGACGATGGATATTTGAGACATGGCTGTGTTGGTGTGTGGGTTAGGAGGGAAGCGGCGAGATTGTGGGTTGTTGATATTTAAATCTAAGTGGTGCCTCGTTCCCGGTGTGGTCGTTGTAGACTGGGAAGTCCAGGGATTCGAGGGCACGCAGGGCCTGCTTTGACACTTCAATTGCTAAAACAATCATTAAAGTTTGTACTAGGTTCCATAAACATCGACCCTGAGTCAGGAACTACTGAAATCGACCTCTTGTTTACATGCGACCCTGGTCGTCTGCTTTTGTACACGTAAAGCTGTCATACAAGATTGGCTGCGCATGCCATGAGTTTTGGTCAATTGAGCTCAATTCGGTATCGTCTCCTGAACAGCTGGAGCCCAAACTCGCGGTTGTTCTTGAATTTTTCCGCCCGTCACCCTTGCTGTCCTACTTGAGAGTTGGCTATAAGAATCGGACCGTGACGCCTTGATGGTCACATCTCCACATTAACATGACACTTCCACCAGTTGTGAGTGGGATACCCTCCTGTTTCGACTTCAAGACTGATCAATGATTTATTAGTTCCTGTCTTGGTTTACCAAGTCGCAGCGGACGTGCCTTTCTCAGTTTACTGATGAATACATCCTTGCCATCAAGGCCAACGAAGGCGTCGCCTTTGTGATGAGTATCACGGAGCAATTCCTGGACACTTATCCCCTCCGACGCACTCGCCGTTTGGGTGCTACACCACATGCAGTCAGGGTTGCCACCTTACAAATTGTGTGTTGTTTTTATCATGAGCCTTGCCTGGAGCTAACACATGGAGTACAGAGAATCCGGGCGTATCTCACTTTCACCGTTGTCGACACCCGTGCGGACTGGGATTCTGAGAGTCGACGTCGTTATCAGACTCGTGCTGAATGAAGAGGTACATACTGATCACGAAATCATTTTGTTATCATCGTAAAATATCAATGTGACTATTTGAAATGGCTCAGTCGTGTTTGTAACGCTTTGAAGAGAGAATCTGTCCCCTCCTTCAAACATTCCAAATCCACCGCCAGCCACATGAGGCGCCGGGAAGTCCAAAGTCAATTCTGGAAGACGATAAGCTCCGAGGGGAGGGTGTCGGGATCTTTGCCGAGCTCCCGCAGTTCGATGCCAAAAGTCTCCCATTCCGCCATCAAATGCTCGTATTGTTTGGTGAGTTCCGAAGAGAGGGACGTGCGATCTCGATTGGTTCCTTCATCTAACCACTGTGTTTGTTCCGACACAAAAATACGAGTGGCGTAGCCATGGAACGCAGCTGATATGAGTTCCCAATTCTTTTCGAACGAGGGATGGTTGATGATGTGGGAAGAGTATGGGGGGTGGCCTGCCATGTTTTGGAAATTGGCGTTGGTGAGAGTGGCGTCTGGAAGTTCGAGCGGACCTTTGATAGTCGAATAATGAGCGCATAAATGCTCGTAGCCTGAATCCTCTGAGATCTCCATTGCGGACAGAGTCTGAATAGCCTCCGAGGGCACAGGCACCACTACTACTTTATGTTTTGCGTATGCCTTGCGATTTTGCATGCGACGAATCTCCTTAGCCCTGAAATATATTTAGTCTCATTTGCAAGTAAATGCTCATGACATACCCTGGCTTGAGGCTCCTCTCAAGGCGTTGGGTTTGACGGGCCATTTTCCGTTCTTCTGGTGTACGGTACTTTGATTTTCGGCCCATCTTGAATGCCGAGAGTAGAAAGTGGAGCAGTCCGACGCTATGCAATCTAGTTATTATGTGCTGAAATGCAAGGCAAATTGGACCAAACAGTTGTCAGATCTCCATTATCTTGTCTTCCGAGAAATATCACTGTTTCTCTTCTTTCATTAAACTCTACACTTCTTTTGTTTCGATACTCGTCGCTTCAATGGGGAGGAATCAAGGTGGAAATGGCAAGAAGAAGGACAAACTCAAGTCTACCACCCGCATTCCCTCCTTGGCCATCCAAGGATCCAGCTCTGTTCTCCTTTCCGCGTCCACGATCAAGGTCAAAAAGCTGAAGTCCACAGGAACGGGATTCAAAGTCACCGACAGCGCTTTTCGCTCTGACGTCAACACTGCAATTGCCGCTTTTGCTTGGAAGGAGACTCATCTATCAAACTCCCAATTGCACTGCGGTTTTATATGTGTTTATTCAATAAGCACATATTAAGCAAATCAGGTGCAAGGAATGAATTTGTTTACAGTTTGTGTTGAATGTGCCTACATTGGACACATATTGAGCGAAGTGTAATACTGGCAGAAGGAGGCAGGACACATGCAATGCAAATTTGAATTTGTCTAGCCTGAACATTTGGATTGCAGATTGAAGACAATGTCAACCCTTGCATTTGGTTTGTTCAAAATGTGCACCCCAAACAAACACATCATAAACCGCAGTGTTGGATGCAGTGTGGGGCCGAGTTCATCAATCATCAGGTTGGGACCAAGGGTACATCGATAGCTTCGTGAATCAGGACAAGCTACCACCTGAAGCCGATCCTGATCTTCCAAAGACAAACGGGAAAGGGGTATGCACTTTACGATTGTTATCAGTTCCGCTAATTAATCGAGATGTAGGACAAAGCAATGCATGAGTGGATGAAGCACGTTGACACTTACCTCTGAGTGCTGATTACGCTGGAGGGGCGTGGGGAGTCCACTCATGATTGTTGCTTGTTATGTCGAATTCAGGAACACAAGGGTCAGTTCCGGTGCCTGAGCTGCTCCAACTTTGGCCTGGTTTGTCGGAACTGCATCATCTCAACTCATCAATATTCACCTCTGCATCGCATTGAGGTACGATTCTTCTCTCAGGCAATATCTTTCTGACAGGCGTGTTGATAGATGTGGAATGGGATCTACTTTGAGAGATCGTCTCTCAAGTCCCTCAGTGTTCGAATCCAACTCAGCCACCCGGTTGGCGAACGGTGCCCCCACCGCAACACATCCTGGGGGGATGATTTTGTCATAATTGATTGTGATCAAATCCATTCAGTAGGGTTGGACTACTGTGGGTGTGGTCAAACCTCAAAGGGTCAGGTTGAGCAATTGCTTGAACGACGTCTCTATCCAGCGACCGTGGTCAATCCCAAGACGGCAGCAACTTTCCGAGTTCTCAAACTTTTCGAGCTGCTGCAGTATGAGTCGAAGCTCTCGACCTACGAATTCTATCAAACCATCTCTCGTCTGACAGATAACACTGGGATACATGTGCCTAAGGTATGCCTTTCCAAACTCGGCTGATTTGAGACGATCTAAATCTATTTTGAATTAAGGATCGTTACCCTACCCTCCTCCGTATAGTACATCAGTGGAGACACCTCAAACTCCTCAAATATACCGGTAGGGGGCATGATCCGGTCCGTGGTGCATCAGAAACCCAACCAGGAGAATGCGCGCTCCTCTGCCCTCCGTGCCCCCATCCAGGGATCAACCTTCCGGAGGGATGGGAAAATGCGGCCAAGGGATTGAAGTACGCCTTTTTGCTTTCTTTTTTCGAGTCTCCTTTGAACGAGCTCTTGAATAGATTCCTGTATGCTCTCAATATAGCTCTTGATGCGTGCTTTCGAATGAAACACAAGGACTGCTCCAGCGAAGTAGCTGATCCCGGTCTCAGCAAAGGCTTTGCGTACGTTGTAGAGGAGTCGGCATTCCAGGAGTATTTGAAGAAGCACGACAATGAAACTGAACCAAAGAGCACATGCTCTCGTCATGATGCAGTAAATCTCGCGGACACACGGCCAGGCCAAGGATACGCGTCGACCGGAATAGCAACTGTGGAATGTAGCCGACATAACTTCAAGCGGCCACAAGCAGTGTGTGACATGCAGAGGGGTGAACGGTATGTACTCCATCCCCCAGACTCCTCGACGTCTCAGGTGTTGATATCTAAGTCAGTTACTGCAATATGGACTATATCACCATCCTGAGCATTCAAACTCTTCTCCAGCTGTTCTTCATCTCTTACGACATTGCGTGCCAGTGGTTCATCCACTTGCTAATGCGGCTTGCTCAGATTGACCCCACATGCCCACTTCTTCGCCCAGACGTAGAAATACGATTTCTTGTTCCCAAATTCCATCTTCCGGCCCACATCCCCACTTGTCGGAATCGGTTTGCATTCATGTTGACACCAGGCGCTGGGCTTGGAGATGGAGAAGCCCCAGAGCGTGGATGGGGTGACCTCAATCCCTTGGCAACCAGCACTCGTGAGATGGGTCCCGGCACACGTCGGGACACGCTTGATTATCACTTCGGCGACTACAATTGGAGGAAAATTGTCAGATTGGGTGAGTTTTGTTTTAGATGCACCAAATTAGTATAAATGCACCAGTTGATGCCTTTCGCCTCCGAACAGGTAACTCCCTTTTGAAGAAGATGGTGACTGCTGCCTCCGATGTAGCGGAACACGTCATTGCCCACCAGGAGCTGGAGGCAACGATCAGCCCCAAAAAACTCCAGGCTTGGACAGAGGCTATGCTCGCATGGGAACTCGATCCATCCAGCCCTAATCCATACGAGGTTGCCGTCAAAATGCCAACACAAGCGGGGGTAAGACGTCAGCTCGCAGAAGAGGAAGAGCGAGCCTTGACTGCAGGAGTTGACGTTGCCCTGTCGGACCAGGTGTCGCCTTCTTCATTGATTGCTAGGGGCATAGATCTCGAAGGCGAACAGTACGTGCACCTTCTTCAATGATTTGCTTAGTTCCTGATCGATGATCCCTTATCTAGGCGCTCGTTGAAGACTTTAACTAACTCACTGTGGGACCACTCTCAAGACCGTCAGATCACCCGGGTCACGTTGCGATCGAATGCGCTTACGCGGAAACTCGAGGAATGGTTCAGTCTTCTTCAGCTTTACATCCCTACTTCCGTCCTTTTAAGGAAGCGGGAACCACAACGGAAGGAGAGTCCAAAACCGTTCGAAGTTCAACTGTGGTTACCCTCTCGAATTGGAAAATTGGTCCTCTTCGACAGATCTCTGGCCGAAATTGAGTACAAACTCCGCAACGCCCAGGCCCACGAAGCGCTTGGAGTCCTTCGCCGCAATCTTCAGATTCGTGCCACTCTATACGACGTGAAGGACCGTTGGCTTCGGGGTCAAGGGGCAAATACACATGCCCTGAATGCTATCGCCACTGTACAAGCACGCATCGCGGCGGCACGAGACAAGTACCGACAGGCTCGGATCGCGCTTCTGGCTCTGGCCGACTTGCTAGGCCATACGAAGGTTGACCAGGAGTTCTTACCGCTGGAGGAAAAGGATATCAGGTCAATGGTAGAAGCAGAACCTGGTCAGGGTGAGACTCGACGGAAGCTCTCGTGGATTTGGAGAAGGGTAAACGCTGCTGATGCCACGGAAGAAGAGACGGAGCAGTTTGTTACAGAGAGTGAGTGAGTGTTACAGCCTCCTTTGAGTGGACTACTCACCTGAGCTGCTCTAGCAATTCGTGTTGAATGGGGGAAATCACGGGCCAGAGCACAGCGATATCAAGAGGAAATTCAGCTAGTTCAGGAGGAGATGGATCGTACCCTTCGTTTCTTCGTTTGGAAAGCCGCTGACTGGAGAAGCAAGGGTATCGCACCTCGAACAAAGCCCATTTCCACCGAATATGCTGAAGGTTTGAAGGCATATGCTGAGCGACAAGCGGCGCTATGCGAGTCCCTCTCTAACTCATTCAAATCTCAGTGGACCGGGGTCCCTGGTCTTGTCAAATCCGCCAAAGAGGAGATGGAGCAACCAGAATTATTCTATCAGCGGAAGCAGCGGGACTATGAGAGGAGGAACAAAAAGGCCGATAAAATCTTTACTTCTGGCTCGAATTCTGTACCCTCGTTGTCAACGGTTCCTGAGACCTGAAAGCTGTTAATTATGTAAATTCAACATCTTGCACTGTAAAATACATCTTGATTCTTGGCTATTACTATTTCATCGAGTCAGGAAGAAACCTGAATGGACCGTTTACGAGACTTGTGCATCAACAGGGAGCACGACACCAACTCAACCCTGAGTTGATCGGTGGTGCATACAGAAACACGTCTCGTCTCCTCAATTACGAGTGTCGATGACAATCTTCGGACAACAGATGCACCAGGTGTGAGTGGTGGGGTGATACCAAGATTTCATTGCATTGTGAAGTGGTGCATAGTGTTTCTGTGCCCTCAATATACGTGTAGGATCAAATTTCAGTAATCCAATTCTCTGTAGCTAACTCAGATCCGTTTCAACATCAACAATAAATGGGGCGATGACCACCTCAACCACGGTCGTTGCTGGTGCATCAGAAGGGATACCAGACTCGAGCGCCAACGAGTGAAAGGCATAACTAGACTCTGTATTGCTAGAAATGGTCAGAAGAAATCGGGTAAGAGGTTAGCTCACTAATTGTTTGGCTGGAGCGCGCTACTGCACTCCCTCGTCTCACAGAGTGTGATTTTTGTGGGTCGAAATATCACATAAGTTCTCCTCTATCCACCCTACTTCAGAGCTCAGACATTGTCTTACTCCACGCCAAAGTCAGGTTAGCACGTTTCAGCTGATATAGCTATATCATACAAAATTAGAAGAGATCAACGTTTGAAAATGAGGGCGGGGGAAGCGTTCTGATGCCTAGAAAGTGGGAAACATATCTCTGAACGGAGATAGGCACGCAGGATTGTACAGTTCATCCGGCTTACAGCTCAAGGCGAAAAGTGATGCAACAGCTAATGCAACAAAACTAGCTGGTATAAGCGGTGATCATCAGTATGCAGGGACGCCCCACTGAATTTGTGGTGTATCACTGGTGGTGTTCTGAAGAGGGAGGCCTGGATCAGTGGTGCATCGACAAGGCAAAGGGTGGGAGGTAATTTGGGAAGTAGCGAAAGCATCGAGGCAAAATGTCAGATTACTGTCATTGTGCTCGAATGCAGAACAAAGCATCGGGTGGGACGTTTCAAATAGGGATGGGCTACAGCGGGATTGAAGTGGTGTAAGGGATGGGCGGCCAAGACCCATATCAGATCGCTTCGATGCTCAAGTGGGGATAAGGGATTGTCGGGCTGCAGCGGATTAGAGTAGCGCAAGATGGTGGATGGTGTAAGGGATTGAGTGGCGTCGGGATTTACCATAAAGGAGCATCGAACTTCAGTGGTGTATGAATGGTGCAAGATATTGAACGACGTCAGGATCCAGATTGATCGTACCTGGATTAACATGAGGATGGGGCAACGTCGGGCTACCGTGATCAAAGTGTATGGTGTAAGGATGATCACCAAGCTGAGTCAAAGCTTACAATTGAATAGTGCAACAAAAATTTGGTGACAACAGTGCGCCAGTGTCGAGCTGCAACACCAAAGTGGTGTATCGTGAGTAAATGGTGTGACTGGGGCGGGGTGAGGACATTGGACTACAGGACCTAGGTAGTGTTATGGTGGTGCAATCAGGTCGGGCCACGGGCTCAAGTGGTGATGATTCCCGAGGGCGGGTGGTGCATCGGTGTAAGAATCCCAGTAATGGCAGACTGATGCTGGTGCAATCAATGCGGGGAGAGGTTGTGGGCTCAGAGCGTCCCACAGCAGAAAGTGGTGCAAGTGGTGCAACCAAGGCGGAGAGAAGAGGTCTGAGCTCAGAGCGTTGGCCTATGGCAGAAAAGTGGTGCAAGTGGTGCAACCAAGGCGATGGAGGGATGTCGGGCGGCGGCAAAGTGGTGCTCAGTGGTGCAGTCAGGGCGTACATAGTCAAGTGGTGCTTGGTGGTGCAATCAAGGCGGGATGAAGTCCGGCACCGGGCTTACCGATGAGGACAGCTGGTGCAAGCTTGATATCGTGCATGAAAACAGCAGCATCGAAGTGGTGTTTCACTGGTGCAATCAAAGCGTGAGGTATGGGCTCACAACGTCGGCCTAGAGTATCGAAGTGGTGCTTGGTGGTGCAATTATGGCATAGGAAGGGACGTATCCAGTGATGTCGTGCTACAGCTCAGTGGTGCAATCAAAGCGGAGCGAAGTCGGGCTACAGGCTCAATATGGGGGCGGCTGGTGCAAGACTGAACTGGTGCATGTCAGTGGTTGATGATTGGGATTGAATACACCAAGTGGTGCACGGCCGGTGTAACAAAAAAGTGGTTTGATGACTGGGATACGCTAAGTGATGCACGGCTGGTGTGATGCAAAACTTAGTGGTATACAACTGGTGCAACGAAGGTAGGTGCAAAACAAATAAACCAACTGGTACACGCTGGTGTTATGGCGGCTGATGCACAACAGTGCTGGGGTGAATTTGATACACCAATCGGTGCACGTTGGTGCAACGATGGATGGTGCAGAACGATCCCGGTATGACTTTGATGCACCACTTGGCGCAGGGCTGGTGCAAGGATGGCTGGTGAGCGTAGACCCACAGTGTATTGTGAGGGGAGAGTGCTGGGGTGAATTTGATACACCAATCGGTGCACGTTGGTGCAACGAC